>VYZS01062214.1:51957-86983 GCA_013400695.1 Neodrepanis coruscans
TTTATGGGTGATACAGAAAAATTAAAACATAACAGTGATTACCCTTTTTCAGGATTTGGCCTAAGAACTATGTAATAATTCTTAATGGAAGATAATATTTAGTGTCCTATTTGGCTGACAGTGCTACTAGGTGAGTTTTTAAATTTTATTTTTAATTTTAATTCTATATAATATTAAGCCCAAAATAAACTGTAACTCTGTATCTTACCTGGCAGGATAAGCTGGGATGTCTCAAGATTCCCTGAGCCAGTTTTGTGATGCTGTACAGGCCATGCAGGTACTTTGTGCTGTGAGTCAGAGATTTGTTTGGAGTCTCATCATTACCCAGAAGGATTGAAATGCACAGTCAAACATGGAGGACAAGTGTGTGCTCAGGGTTCCCATCTCTAAAGCATGAGAATGCCCAGCACAGCATCAGCTACTCCTGGGTTTTGTCTGAGTGTCCCCAACAACAGCTGTGACACAGACAGAGCTCCCCTGAGAACTCAGAAAAGTCACTTTCTTCCTTAAAATCATGACACTGTCTTTGAATGCAATAGCTACCAACCTGAGGTGGCACTTAATGAGCTAAACATGAAAATTTTATCATCTATTCACAAAATCAGGCAATTTTTTCTATGAAGAAGAGTCTGCAGCAGCTCTCAAACTTTATGTAAACATTTGAACTCTTCCCTATACAACACCCAGTTTCACAGATTGGAATGAAATCAGGTTGCTGAGGACATACAGGGAACATTCCTGGGAAACTGGGGGTTAGATTTGCAAGATTCTATAGTCCTGGGGAGGAAGATGAAGTAACAGTACCTGATTAACCAGGAGGTCATTCAAAGGCTGCTCAGCCTGCCAGGAAATCACTTGTGTTATTTGTCTTTATCCAAATGACTTTATAATTTCACCTTTTTTCTTTTTTTGTAGCAAAGGATGACCAAGAGAAGTCTGACCAAATGAAGTTTCTCTGTCTTCCA
This sequence comes from Neodrepanis coruscans, assembly GCA_013400695.1. Classification (NCBI taxonomy): domain Eukaryota; kingdom Metazoa; phylum Chordata; class Aves; order Passeriformes; family Philepittidae; genus Neodrepanis; species Neodrepanis coruscans. The sequence continues at coordinate 52,923 of VYZS01062214.1, forward strand.
TCATACTATATAAAAATCCCATCACTTTGTGAACACCAAACACTTCAAAATATACAAATAATTTAATACATATAAGCCTTCATATCTCATTAAATATAATTCATTTCATGGTCTTTAAAATACTCTATCACTGTGTTAAGTGTAAGAAAAAAATGCTTTGCACTGGTATTTCTGTAGTATTGATTGGATCTAGCCTATGCAAAACCTTTCAGGATTCTGCAGGGATTATGCTGAAGAGCATTTTGGGTTAGATCCACACAAAACAAAGATGCTGTGAGAAGATTCTGAAGTGAGAGGGATTAGAGCTGCAGGAGGCAGCAGCAGTGTGGTGTGGCACATGCAAGGACTGCACTGGCTGCCAGTCTGGAATCCTCTGGAATGCTTTGGGACAATGCATCTGCCACAAACATGTGCAACAAGGAACAGGGAACTGTGCTCCAGCTTGACTAAGCAAACCAACATCTTCTTTTTACATTTGATTCCCCAGGAAGCTGGGGATGAAAAAAGATCTATTGCTTTTTGCTTTGAAGTGTTAAATCTGTCTTTTCCTGTGTCCCCAGCTGGTACTGAACATATCAAGTGGAGACAATCAGCCTGGTTTAGCTGATATCCCACAGCTGTGACTATTCTGCTCCATGAACTGCTAACTCATGCTGCCTTACAGCAGGAATTCTATTTCTCAATGAAGTCTTCAGAGGAAAGATTTATAGCTTTGCAGAAAAGCAGTACAGAGCCCTCAAGTGTATTTGCAAAATGCAGCCCAGCATTCTGACACTGTGGGCACAGGTGGGTTTGTAGCTGAGTCCAGAGAGGCAATACAGTGACAACAACCCCACAGTAATGAGGTCCTTGACATACCAGGGTGGGAATGGATCAGTAAGANGATAAATACAGAAATCCTTCACTTTGGATATCCCATGTTTGGAGGGACAGAAGCAATGTTTTGATTGGAATTTGTAATGTAGTCCCTCAGTGGTTGTGGTTTTTGTAATCAGATTATAGCTTAAGGAAAAAGAAATTTGAGACATCAGAAGAAGGGTTGAAAATCGAAATAGCATCATCAACCCTAAAAGGTAGTTCACAAACCCTGATATGAAATATGGCTCATGCAGCCTTGTTCTGAACCTAAAATATGAAATGTATCATGAAGAGAGAATAATGGATAGAGATTCTGAACCTCAGTTATCCCCGGATTGGTTCAGTGCCTGAACAAAAATTCTCCCTTGAAATCCCAGTGGCCTTCATCTTTAGATTGTTGAAAGTATGATCACAAAATCAGCGAGTAAATCACCCTGATTTTTTACAAATGTAGATGATGAAAATGCTAAGTGTATCTCATTCTGTAAATCTACAAGCCATTGTTTTTGCTTGACAGGGCAGTACAATTTCAGGGCTGTGATCAGAGGGTTATGCAAAGTAGGCATGGCAGAACACAGCCACAGTCAATAGGATGATGCCATTGATATTCACAATATTTCTCCAAAGGGGCACTTCGCTTGTGTCCATCAGTTTCTTCTTCATTGCTTCCTCTTCCTCCTTGCTCAGTTTGGGGCCTTTCTGTTGTTCCAAGCCACAGAACCAGTTGTAGGCTTTCTTCAAGCATCCTGGTTCCTCTTGGTTTTCCTCATTAACTGGAAGGAACAACACTCTGGTCATGACACATAAACATGGATCCTGGCATGCACTGATCTCTGGCACTGAGGACATTCCTGTATATTCAGCAGTTCTGATTTGTGGTCATAGTTAATGGAAATGTTTTAGTACAAAACAGTAGAGGAATCACTTCAATATTGTATTTTCACAGCTTATTTGGAAAAAGTGATTTTCTACATGTTCCAAGAGAGCCTTTTGCAGGAATCACTTTGGCATTTTGCAGACCAGAGACTTGGTCTGGTATTGAAGAAGCAGACCAGGCTACAAACTTTGAACTCCATTTTTTCAATGCTTTCTACACTTTTAGTTAAAAGACAAATAAATTAATTTGAGCATACTGATGAAAAAGAACTTGGGAACAGAACCAGAGACCCAGAAAAGAGGGACAATGTTTTTGCAGTTTGCTTTCATGGTGCCTTCAATCCTGGCTACACTATTTCCAGATGAATTCCTTCAAAGTGCTGGAATCATACACAATTTTGCCAGTGCCTCTGACCTAAAGCATTGCCACTGGTTTAGTCCTGGATCTGCCACCCAGCTCCCTAGAAAGCAAGGTCTTCTCCAATCAAATCCACTTCACTTCTGATTTACACTGAGCGTGGCAGATTGGTAAAGGCATCTCACAAGCCATTTAAATATGTGGGGGCTTGGGTTTTGTTGTTATGTAGGGGGAGGATGTCTTTGAATATTAAGCATGTTCATGTTTCTTCAGGGCTGAAATAGAGATACTCAAATATGTTGATAAAATCTGTATCTATTCAACAGTTACCTGATTCTTCATCTTTTTCACCAGCTTTGTCCAGCTCCTCATCTGCATCAATATCAATCCGTTCTTCTTTGCTGTTGCGCAGGGACCAGCATAAGCGGTAAAGCTGCCAGAAACAAAGGGAGTTTAATGGATCTACAGCCTGACTGCAGAGACAAACCAGCCCGGCCAGCTGTGAGACCACGGCACCCCAAAGGTCTGTGATGGCCAAGGTAATTAGGGGTCACTGAAGATTTGTGACAGGTAAATGAAGACTGTTTCCTTGGCTTTCTTACAAGAACTGTGAGCTGTGGGGAGCTGAAATGTCGAGAGGTAATACACCGAGTACCAGGGTTCAAAACTAGTGGTTTCATTGTGTTCCATTTCTTGAGGAACAGGACTTCAGTAATACTCACATGTACATCAGGAATGGGCTTAGTCATGAAGGAGACTGCCAGGATGACAATGATGGTAATCCCAAACAAAATCAGTGAAAAGTAAAGGTAGTGAATCCCACAAATGATGAATGGGCAGTTGGAAGGAGACACACAGCTGCCATTTCCATAGACAAACTCTGTAATCATTCTGCTGAGTCCACACAGCAGCCCAATCATCAGGCCCCAGAAGGCACCCTGCAGACAAGAGTGTGACAAGAAGTGATCAAGATGAATAATTTCACACATGGAAATAAGCTCTAAGCTCTCCATAAGTTGCTGGAGGAAACATGGAGGTAGTTCTGTGTTGTGTTGGCTTTGGCACAGGGTGGTTTTTTTATTTTCAGTGACCTTATTTATAGTTCAGTATATTAGTACTGAAAGGGGCAATGGACAGTGACTCAGAGAAAGAATATGGAGGACACCTCACCCAGCCCAATTCTCAAGGTCCATCTGTCGCCACACAATTCTCTCCTTCTACAGGACAGGCTCCAGCCACAGACTGCACACCCCAGGGGCTGTTCTCATGTCCTTTTACTCTGGAGGGCTAAATCCCTGACAGCTCTGGCATGATGGAACCAGCCAGCACCTGTATGTCATCCTGCCTGAAATACGTGTCTGTTTTATCTTCTAATGGCCCTGTTAGTAATAAGTTAAAAGCTAAATCTTAGTCCTGTTGGTGAAAGTTTTACTGCCTGATACACAGAACTTCACCCCAAGATCTAACAGACACACAGCTATGTCTGGGCACAAATTGAAATATGGGAAATTCTCTTTAAGCATATTTTTGTTTGTTTTACTGTCAAGGTGATTGACCATTGGGACAGGTTGCCTGAAGAAGACACTGTGGCATCTCCACCCCTGGAGGTACTAAAAGCCCAACTGGACAGGACATGTAAAAGGTGATTTGTTTGGTGAAGCAGTTTGGTGACCAATGTCCTAAAAGTTTACCTATGAAGAATATGTCTTCATAAATTATCCATTTGATATGCTTCTTGGCAAAGGGATAGATAACCTAAGTTTCAGACTGTCAAAGAATTTATTCAAACTCATCTCTGAAGCCTCAGGCCTTGGGATATGGAGACATGGAATCCCTGGGCCATACTAGGATTAAAATGAACAGGAAGAAGTTGCTCATAAGAGACACTAAACCAAAAAAGCAGTTCTCCCAATGGCAAAGGAACAGGCAGCAATACCTGTTCCCTGATGTGCTCTTACCTGCTCATTGACGCGCTTGCAGAAGATGGCAAGCAGGAAAACAGCAGAAATGGGAGGTCCCAGGAAGCTGGTAATTGACTGAATGTAATCGAAGAGCTGCCCACTCTGAGCTGACTGCACCACAGGAACCCAGGCAATGCTGATGCCAATTAAAAGTAACATAAATGCCCTGTAAACATAGCCAGATATTCAATTAGCTTCCTGTTTAGAAGTATCTATGATCTATCAGAAAGAAAAAAACAACCAGCAATTAATCAATAATTTACATGTTCATTTTGTATTTCAAATAGTGAAATCAATTATAATGGCCAATTAGCACTGAACAAACTATAGAAATCCAAGTTGGGTGTTGTGTATGTCAAATGTCCATCAGCACACATCTAATGAAGCAATCAAAACATGGAAAATCACTTTTTTTCCCTGTGTTTGTTATGTCCAGAGATAAGCCAATAGCAGATCAACTAGAACCAGAACTAGTTCACTGATGCTGCAGCATGAAACCTGGGAAGGCAATTTAAAAGATTTCCCTTCGAATGGCAGTGGGAAGAATTGAGAATTAGTTTGGCTACTTCATGGACATGGCTTGGGAGCACGGTCTGTTTTCCCAAAGGGTGCGTGTGGTGGGACAGCGGCTCTGGCCACAGGAGGCCACTGCAGCTCTGCCAGGAAGGCTCCACCCGGCACGTGGGATTTTGGGAGAAGGCAGCTTGTAACCATGGAGTGTTCGTCGTGCCTGCGGCGGGGAAGGTCGGCTGCACTCACCTGCCAACCAACATCAGCTCTTTCTCAGATGCTCGGGTCCGGATTTTGGTGTAAATGTCCACCGTGAACAAAGTGCTGGCGCTGTTAAAAACGGAAGTCAGGGAGCTCATAAGCGAGGCCAACATGACTGACAGCATCAGACCCCGCAGACCTGGAACACACAGACATGTGAACTGGGGTGAGCATTCCGGGAAGAACCTCAGTACCTGCCCCAGCCATAGTGCTTGTCTGACCCTGGCCAGACAGCTCTGAGTCTGTCTGGCAGATTTATGTGCCTGACGTAAAATCTTGCCTGACATTCCCTTGCAATGCAAGCAGGGCAATGTCTGCTGAGCTTTGGAAAAGCTGTGACAGAGAAACCCTTCAGCTTCTAGCACATAGATACTACTTTAGCAAATGCCGTCTGATTAAATACTGAAAAAAAAAAAAAAAAGGAAATAATGCTAAGCAGACTTTTCCTAAGAGCTGTAAAAATAATTTGCCTTGTTTTGCAAGTATATTTGTGGACCAGGTGTTTGCAAAAAAAACCCAAAAAAAGTTCCTTTTTTTGTTTTTTAAAGCAGAGTGTGACCACAGTGGGGAAGGGCTGTGGTATTTTAACAATACTACACTCATAGGATGGGGATGTACTAAATCTATCAGGGAAGTGCCATGGTCTGTGTAGTATCATAACCTGTCTCTTTTGCCTTATGAGGCAGCACCCACCTCTGTGGGGTTGGCAGGAGACTGCAGGTGTAGTCCTGCAACTCAGAGATCCTGGCACAGAGCTCATTTTATAAATCATTGGCAAAACAGGTAACTTTTTACCTTCAGAAAGGGAGCTCAGTTACCACTTCATCACCCAGTATTTGCCAGCTGAGAGCTGATACTTGTTAGCATGGAGCAATTCTGCAGCAACAGCTACAGCTAATACAGAAAACCCTGTTGGTTAATAGTAAATATTTCTAGCATGAATTTTGGAACTAAATATGGGTCTTGGACTCCTTCTATCACTTGCTTTTCCAGTCTGACAGTTTCACCTTTCCTAAAACAAAGAAACAACAAATACAGTCAGTGTCTTACCATTTGGCATAAGCTCCACTACCATTTTTGGATAAGCAATGTTTGTGCAGCCCACTGCAGTGCCACAGTACTGCTTACAGATTTCAGGCACAACGCAAGCCACCACATCTGAGGAGAGGATAACGAGACAAGTTAGACAAGGTCATGTAAACAACAGATTGCTCCCAAATTACTAGAGCTTCTAAAATGTATCTCTGTGTTGAACCACCAGATTGACATGTTTAATACCATCTTTGATTTGCTGGCAGGGAAGAAGGTGATTCCAAGCCTCTTTCCTTCCTTTCCTCTCTAAAAGAATACTGGAAAGGGCTGCAGGTCAAAAAAAAAAATTGGCACTAATTTGTCAGACCGGGACTGAACCAACACAGGGAGAGCAAAGAGAAAAACAAGGAGAGGAACACAGAGGCCATTCCCTCCAACCTAAACCTCTCTTCTTTGCCTGCTGCCAAACACAGCCAAACTCTGCTGGGCAGAGAGATGGGAAAACAGCATTTCCCACACTGCCCTCGGGACTGTCCATGGCCCACATCCTGCAGCCTGTGAGTCATGGCCCTGTCCCTCTGATTGCCAGAGGAGTGCCCATCCTGGACAGCATCTCCCACTCATTCAGTCAAAGTAGGGGTATAACAATCTGACAGCTGAGGATGGACACTGTGGAATTTCTCTCCCCGAAAATGAACAGCAATAACATCAGCAGAAATCTGGGATCAGGGAAAACAGGAAGACCTGTGGCTTCTTACAGTGTAGTTAGTTTTTGTGCATACAGGTGCTTGGACAATTTGGATGACAGATGACAATCTAACAGGTATTTTGGAAGGGACAGATAGACTGGCAATGTAAGGTAGGCAGCAAGAAGAAATGTGCATTTCAGTTTCCAAATTCATACCTGTGTACAAAATACGGCTGATCATTCCAGGCATCACTATGATAAACATGGGCAAGAGTTTGAGGTACCCACACATGATACACCCACCCTTCACATGGGACATGTTCTTGCCAGAGAGACATCTTTGGACAATAACCTGTCAATGAGACATGGCAACTGTAACATTTCCATGATCACACCATGACATGTTCCAGATACAAGGTGCTTCTTAACGTCTTTCATAACAAGAAAAGCCTATTTAGCATTTTTGCCACTAGAAAAAATAAAAACAACATGAAAATCAAAGGATGTATTTGAAATAAGTAAAGCAAAATATCACTTATCCAGTGTATAAGAGGTAAGACTTTTCTCACAAGAGAAGCTGACAGACTAAAAAGCCAAAAAGCCTGAGCAATAGACACAGTTACATTAAGGAGTTTGTTCATTTGTTTAAAAATTGTGAAGATTATCTTCCTGACAATTCAGGATGCAGATAGATCACTTGCTAGGACTGGACACATTCAGATGTTGCAGGTGCAGGAGCATCCTTTGCTCTATTCATGTCAGTGTGATCTCGTGGAGAAACTGGACAGTAGGTTTTATTGAGAAGGAAGGAGTACTGGGGAAGTGTCTCCAGGCTGAAAGACTTGACATATAAAGAACATCTCCCCAAGACTGTGCATGCAAAGATAAAAGCTGCACAACTTGTCTTGCTGAAAGGGGAATCATCTAACAAGGGTCATTTGGTGCGTGGTTTCCTAATTAAACATTCACAGCTCAACCTCTCTGTGTTTTCACACATGGTCACACACAAGAAATGAGAAGGAAGGAGGATTTGCTGGGCACAGGTATGTAGGAAGATTTGAAAGAACACCCATTCCATTTTCTCATGTGAGAGGGGTTTAGAAACCAGGAACTATAAAGTCACTGGCCAGTCTTGAAATAAAGGCCAGTTCTATGCCCAGCTTTGCACGGCAGGTAGTAAGATCACACTAGAGTTTTGTGCTGGGCATTTCCAAAGCATCCTGCTTCCACTTTACCTGATCTGTGCACCAGTACCACGTGGCAAGGATGCTCAGGCCAAAGATGAGCCCTGGCCATGGCAAATCTCCAGAGACGGGATCTCGGAAGATGTGGAAGGCATCTGCACGGGGAGTGTAGCATTTCGGATCAATATCAACACCTCCATAGGAGATATTGGATGGAATGGCTTCCATGTACTTCTGCATGAAAGCCTCATACCCTCCTACTTCAACAAATGCTGAAACATAGGAAATAAAAGTAGTAATTGAGGAGTTATTACTCAAATGGAGCTTGAGAACATAAGGAGAAAAACTTCCTCAATATGGATTTAAAAAGTCCTGCCCACGGACATTGGCAGAGTCAGAAAATCACACACAGTGGTTTGGAAGTGTTCCCACAACCCAAGAACCAAAGGGACCTTTCCTTGCAGTTTTTGTAGAGCTCACAAGTGCTGGGTTAGACTCTGGTGTCTCTTAAACAAACCTTGCCAGTAAGTGAAGTGCACTCAGCTCCACTTTCATCTCATTAGCCATCACAAGCCCTGTTATCTCATGGGATGCTGTTTATTACTTTACACACTCACCTGTGCTTAGGAGACAGAGTGACTCAGTGACTAAAGAGCTTTGGCAATATGCCTGTTTTTTGGCAACGTGCCTGTTTTCTTCCCTGATAAATAGATATATCAACTGAAACTTGCTGGTTAAAGTAACAGTTTCACACTGTGGGATTTATTTCTATAGCCACTGTAGGATTTGTGGTTGAACATTCCAGTTTAATTCATCTGATTTACTTACCAAATCCCATAAGAATAAAGGATCCCACTATCATGATGAATGTTTGTAAGGTGTCTGTGTAAATCACAGCTGCAAGGCCACCTGATGGCAAAGAAGTCAGGACAAATAAGTTAGTCCTGCACAAATGCCTCAGTGGAATTTTTGTCTTCTTCTCTCACCACCTCTCTGTTTCAAAGACCTCTGTAAATCACTTCCCGTTCAGGTTTGAATTTCTCTCCTCCTCCCCACCTCCCCTCTTCTTTTTTTTTTCTGGCTTCCCCAACTTCTTTGATTTCTCAGAATGCTCTGCAAACTCACCTGTGATGGTGTAAAGAGCAGTAATGGAAAGCAGGATAATTATGGCCACATAAAGATTTAGCCCTATGGCTAACTGTATAAATACAGCTCCAGAGAATATGTCAGCCTAGAAAACAATTACAGATAAAGCAACGTTTAAATTCCGGACGATGACATATTACACATTGATGATGAGGGCACTGAAATACACAACTGTGCCCCTTATGGTACTGCACACACAATGCAAAAAGAAAATAGAAGCCACTTTCATACACTTGCCAGTCTCCACTCAGAGCTGTGGTACTTCCAGTACAAGAGGTGTAACACTTCTCAAAGAATACCCAGGCCTTTTTCAATGGATTGTTTCACTGCACAGTCACCTCACTACTCTGCTGAGGCACTGAGAGTCAGCTTAGTAAGAAACTGTGTGAAACTGAGTTTCCATTCACTGCCCTGTGCAGGATGGACTGTGTGACACTTCCAACACAGCACAGTTCTCTTCACTGAATTCCACTCCACAGGTCTCTCCCCTTCCCTTTACTGCTTGCATAGGTGGTGTAGCTCGTCTTGCAAGTTCAGGACAAACAGTGCATTTGCATTAAAGGTAAACATCTTATATTGTCTCTATTTTTAAGTTCCTTTCAGAAGAACTGACATCAGTTGACTAAAGGGTCAAATACCTTTAGCTCTTTCATAATAAAGGAATTGTTCAGGTTTCAGAGTAACCCTGGGATGTTAATCACATTAAATCAGTTCCTGATTTAGAGATAATTTCCATTAGTGTTATTTATACAAGTCTGCAATCAGAATAATCTTCCCCAGTGCACTTGTGATGCATTACTCTTAAGTTATTTTTCATTAGAGGCTGCTCCTGAGTGTCCAGTGCATGGGCTCCTCTCCAACCCCATCTGCCCACCTCCCTTGGTATTCGACACCACCTGTATGAGGGCTCTACACGGGACTCCTATCCTCAGTTTACAGTACAAGTCCAGTGGGGTTCAGGAGGCTGAAACAAAGACAAACACTCCCCGTGCCCTGGGGTAAACCCTCCCGCACGGGCGGGAGGTTCCTAAGGCAGAGCAAGGACCGGCACTGCTGCTGCCCCAGCTCGGCTGGAGGGAGCAGGACACTCACACTGATAGTTCTGCAGCCTCAGGAGCTGGGAAATGCCGGGTGGAGAAAGCCCCTTCATTTCAGACACACGGAAACCTCAGCCCTGGTTCTCACCGAAGAACGAGGAAGAGGCCCCGACCTCTGCAGCCCCACTGCCCTGACATGCAGGAAACAGCTGTGGAGCAGAGTGTGCATCACATCCCACCTCCAAACTCTGCCTCTGGAGCAGATTTCTTATAGGCTTTGGTTTGGAACCAGGACCTTTATCTCTTCCTCCAGTGGCTGTTAGACCATAGCATTCGCTCCTTCTCTCTATGGTAATTTTTCCCGTATCTTTTCACACCACTGATCAGCCTGTCCCACACCTTTCTTTTGTTGTTCTTGGCTTTAGTTTAGCCTACATATCATTAAATATTAATGGTCCTAAAATGACTCCCAGAAAGAAATGTATAGTTAATTATTGAGCATCCTGAGCAATGTATCATCTTCTTCAAATTGCTGAGTTACCTTCCAACTTCACTGCTCCTCCTTCACAGTTAGATTATTTGCCTTCCAGTATTTCCTTGTTTCTCCATTTTGTCTTTATAGACATTATCGAATCTTTGTCTAATCTCTGAATAGAGTCACTTTTCCCTCTGCATTACAAACTGTCTTTGTAGAGGCACAAGATCACAGGCCAGCTGAGTGAATCCAGTTGCAGTGTGATTGTGGGAGTCAGGGCAGGGGCACCTACTCTTTAACCCCTACACTGTGCATTGCTAGGAGGAGATTTTCCTTCTCCTCCTCTTCCCGCAGGTAAGTGTGCACCCATACATTTACTACTGAAATTATGCCCAATGAACAGAAAGAAAATGCTGTAATAGATTTAGAAATTTCAGTTTACAATATCTGATTTCTTCAAAACCGTTCAGACCTTGTCATAATTTAGTCTGTAACTGTCCCTCAAGATTTTACTTTTACATTTACAAGGCCATTTCCTTTGGTGTGATGAACAATATCAGCAATACCTGTGGCTAACAAGGCTCTGAAAGCTGCTATGGCACTACTCACAACATGCTGCACATTTAGGAAGCACAGAAATCCTCTGGGCTTGAGGAGCTCGTGTGTCCTGATCTCAGGGAGGAACACCTTGCAATGTGGCCTTGTCTGGCGAGTGTCTGATTAGCCACAAAGCAAGGTAAGAAATCAACAAAAACCACACAAAATCTGCAGGAAAAGATAAATGGTGAGGACCTTGTGGAGGTGTGGAAAGGGAATCTGATCCTCACATGGTGGTGGCACTGTGCCAGAAGGAGCACAGCAGGAGTTACATGACCTGCTGAGTGATATTGTTCATTGGAAAGCACATTAATCATTATGTTATTAAATACATGACACAACATTTTTACACATCAAGGAAGCAGCACGTGAAATAACTCCCCCAGGAGCAAGATGCTGCTCTTCTACAAGGACAAGGGGCAGTGGGTATTGCTGCCAGTCACACTCTTGGGTGTGACCTCCCTTGAAGGGCAGGACAGAAACCCATCCTTCTCTATCAAATCTCAGTGAGCCCCAAAGATCACAAGGGAGTGTTTGCCAAGGCAGCAGTCAAGGAAGTAAAATGCGAGGGATTATTAGCAGTCAAGGAAGTAAAATGCAAGGGATTATTAGCACATGGTTTTGTGTGGATACACAATGTGCCTCTGGGGTAGAGGCCTGTTCTCTCTCCCTGTGGTGTGCACCTTTCCACAGCACACTTGGCTAAGTGCAGGATGGAACAGCCCTTCCCTTCCTGCTTCTGGAGCTGCTTCCTCTGGGGATCATTTGGGCATCTTGTGGCATGGCATGGCATAGCAGAATCTACTCTGAGATCCTCTGACAGCACCTGAAACCTCCAAGGATTGACTGCCGTGCTTATTCTGAATAAGACACAGCAAGTAAATCAATCCTGGGAAAATCCTGCCCTTCTGAATACAGTGACATGAGGCAGCAATGCAGAGACCTCTTTGTACCTACTAGAACTGAGCCTCACTTGTGCATGGACAGACAGACAGTGTTGCTTGGGGCAGATGGGGGAAACAAAACAAATGGTTAGAGGAAATTGTGCACTGGATTTTTCCCCTGGATAGCACACAGCCCCAGCTCTATGGCATTTCCACACACACACATCTGGAATAAATGGGAAGCTGAGATGGGCCCAGGTAATCTGCTGCTGTATGGATCCCTGGACTATTGCTTTGCTCCCTAATAAGACAGGACCACAGGAGCAGGAGAGGGTGTTTTCAGCCTCATGACCACACTGGAAGTTTATATGCAGAACCTGTCTTTCCTGGAAGAAGAACATTCCAACTGAAACAGGGTAAAATCCCATAATTAGGCTTAGCACAGGCTGGCAATCAAAGCTGGACAGTGAATTCAGATCCCGTGGAGCACCTGGATAGGCTCCTTACAATCAGGACTGTGAGTCATCCAAGGGGGGAGTTTGTGCTGGAGCTGCCAGGACTCTGTCACACCTGGGATTTCTGATTATGATAGCTGAGCACAACCACAGCAAACTAATCTAATCCTTTGAAAATACACGGAAATCCAACTCTGCGTCCTGCTTCACAGCACCAAGCTGTTTAATTTATAACCCTCCTAAGCATCAGTTATCGTAAGGATGTGAGAATGAGAGCAAAAGGCCAATCTTTTAGCTTAAATTGCACTATTATCACTCAGCTCCCATTCAGGGGGCAAAGAGTAATCTGCCATAGCAACTTCTGCAAAACAACAGATTGCCTGAACTGTGGACTTCTTTGGAGGTAATTTCAAGATATATGGAAAACAGCAGCTCCCTTCACTATTTCACAGGAACACATCTATTTACTTAATAACCATTAACTTCATAACACCTTAAACTTTACACCAATCACTCGCCCATTAAAAGAATCTCTTCTCTTCCCTCCTTTCACTTCAGATGTTACAATTTCCCACTTTTGCATTCTCCCACTCTTTCATTTTCTAATTCCTATCATCTCTTTTTTACTCATAGCCCTCTTGCTCTTTTCCCTCACCAATATTACTGATGACATGTTCACCAGAGGATGCTAAAATGGATAAATATGAAGTCTAGGGACAAACATTCCTGCCTCAGATTTCATGGATGCCTGAGATAACACACTATAATACAAGTTTCCTTCCACTTTGATGTTTCCTAGAGGACAGCAGAAGTAGAAGTAAGCCCTAAAAAGAGAAAGATAAAGCACAACAAGCATCAAGAGACATTGCCAGGAAAGAAAAAACTTGTATGGCAGCACAGATCTGGTTACAGAGTCTGACTGAACAGAATAAAGAAAACACAAAATCATACTTTTACATACTTCAACCAAGGGCTCCAAACCAGAAACAAATGACTAGCTGTGAGGGCAGTATTGTAAATGGGAGTTTCTTTTCTTTAGACCAATGTAGGACAGAAGAAATCCTGTAAAAGTTTTACTTACTGAGATCTTTGTGAAAACATAGAGGAGCAGGGAAAGGACTGACAGGTAGATCTGGATCCGTTTCCCACCAAAACGCTTCTTCAAATACTCTGGCATTGTCACCACCTGCAGGGGGTAGAGAAGGTCTCAGATAATGGGGAACAGGTTCAAATCAAATCAGAGGAAGATTCTTTGTACTCAGGTACTGTGAGAGTGGAGCACAAAAGAAGGGGAGCTGCAAATGCAGTTGCAAGGAAGAGCAGCTCCAGGAATCAAAGGAGAACAAGGAAAAAGCACCAAGTACTTCTCAGGTCTTAGAACAGAGAATCTTCATTTTTCCAATCCACAGACATAATTTAGTACCATTCTGGCACACTCAAATCTCATGCCATTCACAATGGCTTTGCAATTTTCCAGCCCTGACCTGCAAACAGGAGCAGCAAAGATAAGTGTAAAGCACTGTTTTGACTTACCCCAGCTTTGACGTAGATGGGTACAAAGAGCCATCCCAGAACCACCACAAATATCAGAGCCTGCAGCCAAGACAAGATCAGCTCAATTAGTCTCCTCTCTCTAGAGAGCACTCCCAGAGCCATTTAGCAGACTCAGCAGCAGGTAGAGACCATTGAAACCACAAAAACCTGGGTATTGCAGGGGTGTGGGGGAGGAGGATCTGCTCTGTCCTTTGATTTACAGTTGAAAATTTGGGAATAAAATCTTAGCTAAAAAATTTGTCAGATGTAATGCAGCCTGGATTGTAATACACTCTCTAAAAAAACAACTGATTTCTGCTCACAGGATTGCTCTCCAGTATCAAAACACCACTCTACCAGTGGCACCAGGGCAGACTATCTCAGCCCTCTTCAGAGCAAGCCCAGGGAGCCTGGTTTAGCAGTGGTTAAAATGCAACCAGCCCATAGGATTCCTGTTTCTGGGACATATTTAGAAAGGTGAAGCCTGATAGCTGAGACCTATTTGCAGTATCTCCATCCCAGAGCCACTAATGCAGGATACTCTCCCACTCACAGTCAGGTCTCTGCAGGGTTATATCAGGACATCTGCACATGTAGATACTGTGGAGAGCAGCACTTCTTCTGATCAATATTTTGATCATTAATTACCTTCTCCATGGGGTCTCTGGGAGATGGCTGAATGTTTTACAGCAATCTCATATACTGTACAGGATGCACCACATGCAATTTGTAAAATATTTTGTATTTCCACACTACCATTCTATAACATATCTCATGTTACCAGGTGTATTTTGTGAACTGCAGATCTTACTGTATTCAAGTGCCACAGTTTTCTGACTGTCATGGCTAGAATGCCATCTGTTTACATTGTACAAATGTAAGCTGACAAGTACACAATAAATTCCTGCTCAGAGCTGCACTTGGTGTTTATTCTGTCCACAAGACTTAGAGAGCTTTTTAGATGTATCTTTTAAGTTCTGCCCTTAGATAAAAAGTGTAAAATGGACAAGAAATTCTGGGTTGGCTCCTGCTGAAATACTGATACCAACTAGAAATAATTCCAATGGAACACAAAGATGATAACAATCAGACAGGATTGCTTCCAAGAGGAGAACCACATTATAGAGTCAAGAGCAATACCTCCCCCATGTCTGTTAACCTGCCCAGCAGTCCCACCATGTCACAAGTCATGAACTATTGCAGTGTCTGCTCAAACACACACCTGCATCGTTGCTGCTTCATAAACAACACTTGTTGTACACTGTGTATTGTATTGTACACAAAGAATCTCCCAGGAGATAAAGTGTTAGAGGTAGAGATGTCTGAAAAATTATATGGGCTCTAGAGATTTGTGCTGTGTTTTATTTTGTTTTGTTTTGTTTTGGTAGAAAACCAAGGGGAATCAGCTCTATTACAAACCAAATATAACAAAAAAGAGAAAGCTGACAGAAGAACTGTTAACATCTCATACAGTTCATTTTAGGCTTTGTCCTTCTCCTTAAACATTTATGTCATCACAGTACTTTAATATTTGCAACAACCACCTACTTGCTAAGGAACACAAGCCAAACCCTCAGGCTGGTGTGATTCTTTCACAGCTCAGAATTAAATGTAAGGAAAGTATCGACCTCTGGAGGCTCATTAAATCCTTTGTGTCATGGGCTAATCCCTTCCAGAAAGAGAATTAGGCACAACAAGGACATTGTTATCCACACCCACAGAGCCTGAGAATACAAGGAAATGGGCTGAAGCAAGTCCTGTGAATCCTGCAGAGTGAAGGTGTCAAAAAGTCAAACCCAACAGAGGAGACAATCCACCAATTTATTTGGTTCAAATGCTCTCTAAAAAGCTGCATTCAACAGAAAATATCTTTTTTCCAGTGACTTGGAGAGGGTCCAAGGAGGATGGACTAAATAGGAGATTATATTGCCTCTTATGGGTCTGTGCAGACAAAAAAGTGTTGCCAAACACTTTGACAGTCCTAAATGATTAGACAATGCTATTTTGATTAAGCTGTGCAGATAATCCTCACATCACAGATACATCCACTGACATCTATGCCACTTACATTCCACTCATATCCTCCAATGGCAATTCCACCAGCTGCTCCTGTTCCTGCTATTCCCACAAAGTGTCCACTGCCAATGTTGCTGGCGAACAGAGAAGCACCAATCTGCAAACAGAAAGAACAACAATGGGCTCTGAGTTCAGGGTAACTTGAAGAAATAACCCATCTTCATTTGGCACATTGAACTCCTGCCTGTCCATGGTCACATGGTGATGATGGAAGTGACTGACAACTTCCTTGACAACTTCCGAGGCTCCCACTTATTGTCCCTCTGAGACCTGAGACTCCAGCCATCTTACATACCTACATCAGTGAAAAAGAATGGGATGTAGCATAAAATACCTTCCAGTTGAGTCAAAAAGTATGTTACACCAATATAGAGCTAAAAATATTTGCAAAACTTGCCAAACTGACATTTGGGTGATATCCAGACAACTGGGGAAGAAGACTGTGATCTGTCTTGTTCAAGAAGGAAATGACAAGTGCATTCCCACCTGTCAAACTGGCACTCCCTGTTTCACATTGCACAGTCTGTAAAGCTAAACTTGTCACTGGTGAGAGTTGTATTGGTTCAATTTTAGCCAAAACATATTTAATTACTGAATTAAATTCTGAAAGCTGCATGGCAGAAATACCTGCCAAGAAAGTGCTTCTGGAAGCTACAAACAACTGCAAATCAAGGAGTTGTATTTTAGAAGATCTGGATCTCTAAGACCCCCAAATATTGGACTGATCATACCAACAGAACAGTGGGGAGAACATGGGAACTGATGAACAGAGAGAGATTAAAAAAATGAAAGGATCCTGTTGGATTACAGACAGGCAGCAGCAATTCACAAAGATCTAATTCCTAATTAAGCAGCTCAAGCAATAGAAAAGATGAAAAGGAATGAGGTTCATTTCCTCAAAATGAAAACATTAAAGGCAGCAGAAATGCCCAGCAATAATTTACAGGGCCAAGGACTGAAGGATACAGGGTGAGAACTCGAGCATGAAAAAGAGGTCGATTTGGTACTGTGGGCAGAGGAATGGGAGCAGTTCTGAGATGAAAAGATGTAAGTGAAAACTTTTTTATTCATTTCTATTTTTTCCTTATGTCCTCTGAAAGCCACAAAAAAAAAAAAAAANAGCTCAGCTTCATGATATTCCCTTGGGTCCTATGCAGATCTCCCATGCTGAAAGATTCAAGGTGCTTAAAAATGTTTTTTTAGCTATATGAACCTGCATCCAGCACATTTTCCTTATATAGTTCCCAAGTATAGGTGGTTGGAATGGATAAACTTTAAAAAATGGAGAAGTACTCCTTGTCTCCATCTCACTGGGAGATTTTTAGGGTCCTAACATGTATATAAAAGGAATAGTTTCAAATTTCCAGGCCTACAGTTGCTGCAGTGAGTTCTTTGAGTAGCAGCAAATATTACATCAATGTTTCTGAGAGCACAGGGATGATTACCTGAGTTTCAGGAGGATAATGGATTTCGTCATAGAAATCCACCTCTGAAGAGCAGATTTATTCTATAGAGCTGTGCCATAGCCAGAAATAGAAACCCTGCTCTTCAACCCACAGTCCTGATTTCTAATAACAAACAGATTATCCTTCCCATTTTTTATATGCAACATACAAATGCAATTCACAGGATCCCACTCTTTTTCCAGGCCACTTCTTTGTCCTTTCCTCAGTTTGGTCTCCTGATTTTGTCCAGACTTTTTGCAGACAAACTGTTCTCTTGCTGAGACAGGAAATTTATGTCTCTAAGTTCACCAGGTTCTGGATTTGGGGTTTTTTTAGACATTTCTAGAAGTCACTTGTGCCCTAAAGAACTGTAACCAGTTTGTCATATGATATATTTCTACAGCAATGATAAGTGTTGCAACAAACATTGGCAAACAAGAGACCTCTGTTTCTTCTGACCTCTTTGTGACAGCAACAGTGTTTTTCCAACAATGATGGTAAGGAAACAAATACCATTTATACCAAGCATTAGCACTGCTGTCTGGTGCTTTCCTTGGAGATGAATAATTAAACTTAAATCTAGGTTACTAGAAATGCAATCACCAGAAAATATTAACCACATTAATCTCTGATTTTATTTAATGTGTTCCCTCTCCTGTTTCAAAAGCTTAAAATGTACTGCAGGCAGATCCAAGTAACAAAGGCAGCTAATGAAGAACTTCAAGAATCAACAGCCATAAGCTTTGGCCCAGTGTCTGAAAGCCCAGGACACACTGTGGGACACACTGATGATGCTGTGTGTGTTGCCAACTTTGCCCAAAGTACAGTTGCATTGGAAGAGAAATACAAACCCAAACCAACACAATGCAAAATTACCAACATAGTTAGGGCCAGTGCAAGGACAAAACAATGTGAATGCACATCCCACCTTCACTTTCTAAATTTTCCTCTCAGGGAACATCCAGTGTAGCAGAGCTGTAAGATCAACACAAAGTAATAGTAGATGCAATTTAAAAACAGTTATAGATACAAGGAGAGGAAGAACATGGCTTCAGAGCTGGGAAAATGCAGATTACCCTTAAAACTGCAGTGTGGTCACAGCAAGGGGAGTGTTGACCAAATGCCCTCACACCCTGTGAGCTGCTGATGCCAGAGGGGAAAGAGAAATTTCCCAATTTCCCATCTGCCATATTTTAAGGATGAGGGAAGCAGGCAGATGGGCTCTGGGCTTCTCCTTGCTGAATAACGTACTGCTCTGGTATTTTTGTGCTGGAAAGGCTGATTACTGGAATTCTTGATTTGCCATTGGTAGATGCTCCCGTGCAGGTAAAGAACCCTGGGCTGAAACTGGGGAATGGCAGCAGGAAACAACCTTCTGGAAGTGTTATCTGTTCTCAGTGAATGTGTTAGTGAATTGATTTTAAAGACAGATCTAGGAAGAAGAGTAAAGAAGAAAGTTGATTGAAAGAAACAAAAGCTTCTAAGAGGGAAAGAGGACAAAAACCTGAACTAACCTGAGGCAAATGTGGAACATTAACTCTTTTAAAATATATTAAGAGGTCAGGCTTTAACAAGAGCACTCTGTTCAAGAGGAGTACCACCACCCTGAAGCAGATGATGATCCCTGTGTTTTTTCATGTTACTCATTAACTGTTTCACCTTGGTCTTCTCATTAATCTGAGGATGCACCAATGTCCCAGCACTCGCTGTTCCAAACCCTGTGTGATGTTCTTTGCAAGTCAGTGATGTCTGCAGTGACAGTGGGCAGAATTCACAGCCTGTGGCTTTTCTCCCTCCCAGGACCTGCCAGCACATCTCCTGTGCCCCAATGTCCACCCTCCTGTTGGAAGGTGTTAGCTTGGGATCCAATCCTTTTCCCATTGATCCCAAGCTCTCTGTGGCCTTTAGCCCATTGCAGAGAACAGCAGGGGCTCCTCTCATGCCCAGGAGCTCCTGAGCCCTGCCCTGAGGTATCCCTCCTTGTGGGTCACCTGCAGAAGCTGCTTCTCAAATCCTTCTTCCCTGACACATTTCTCATTACCTGAATTGAGAACTACTTCTTGACACCGTTCATGCTTTTCTTTTACTCACAGCTCTCCCCTCCAACATGGGACTTTACTCTGATACAAAGACAATTTTTCCTGCATGAGTTTTTTGGGATCACCGGCAGCCACTTTGGAAAAATCAGTACAATGCTATAATGAAATATTACTGCCACACTTCTAAGGCTCTGAGACAGAGGAGAAAGTGTAGGGCTTTATTCTGCTCTCTCAATTAATCTGCATATTCTATGCATTGCATTACTGCCCAGCTAAACCACATTTAGACACTTCCCGGTTCACCAAACCAGAGGGATGGACACACCAAAAGGGTCTGTGTTCCAACCAGTCTGACAGCTGTTGGAACAGCACAGGCACAGCCAGGCTGGTCTGACACCTTCCCACCTTTGTCCTCTGAGACAGGAACCACACCTCCTGACCAGCTGGGAAATTCTGATGGATTCTGTAGAAACCAGTTTCACTGAACTTTTCCTTTTCTACCAGGACTTTGCTTTGATTATTATTCTTTTTATCCTGAAAACCATTGATCACACACTATTGTTTTGCATGGAACTTGACAAAATAAGTTAATTTCTCATTCTATTTTACCTAAGAAGAGGAAATACAAATCTTATTCACAGCAAAGTTATCATTCCTGGTCCCTTGTAGGACTGTCAAGTTCAGCAAGTGGAGAAAATTCTGAGAATATGTAAAATTGAAGTGGCTCAGAGATCAGAGGAGTCATATCCATGGTCAGTTCTGATGGCCAGGCAGATAAGTCATGCACAACTGGAGTAAATATCTATTGGGTTTTTTTCCCCCTGATTCTTATCTGTCCCACAAAGATCAACACGTACGTGACAAAAAACGAGCTGAGTTACATTTCTGTTTGAAGTGTGGTATGTCCTTGGCCCTGAATCCTTTACTGTCCAGTAAACCTTTCTGACCATAGCTGTGCTTCAGATGCCCAGCAGATACTCTTTGTCCCATTACCATTTATGCCTCAGGAACTGAGGTATAGAAGGTAACCCATAATTTTGTGCAGACAGCTCTGTCTGCAAAACTACAGAAGCTGAAGGAAAAAAATTCAAAAGCAGGGAAGTTTCAAAAGAGAATGTTGGGGCTTTTTCAGTTGTGCATGACAGGCTTTTTATCCTGTGAGAGTGGCTCCTACTAAAGCTGACTGTTCTCCAGGAACAGATGCTTCATTTCCTACAATGGTTGGAAGTATTGGCTGAACCCAACTCCTTCATCTGACAAAGGGAGCTGAAGTTGGGTTGGCAAAGCCCACTGCTACAAGGATGTCACTTGCCTTCAGCTTCCCTGTGTATTTTTGGAAAAAGCAGAGCTGGTTATAAGGATTTAAAGAGCCATGTGAGTCTTTCCTGAAGACATTTCCCTCAAAGCCCAAGACATCAAAACCAGTTTTTTTGGAGATTCTTCTCCCAGTTTCTGTAAAAAGACTGTGGAAAGGGCACAGCATTTCATACCATCATGATAGCCAACGACAGATTTTAATTTCTGGTAATCTGTGAGAATGGAATGAGCTAACTTTATCCCTGATTAACTACTGGAACTACTGAATTGGCTCATCCACTGCTCAAGGGCAGTGATTTCCATGAACTGACACAGAAGTGACCTATCACCTCAGCCAGAAAACAGTGTCTGTGGGCTTGGTTCTGCAAAATACTAAACAACCTTCAGACTTTGCTGGAACAGAACAATCAGAGCCAAAGCATGACAGATCTGGTAAATGTCTTGCTCCTATTTTATACCTTAAGAAACTGAATCACCATCACAATTTGCCAGTGACTGATGAACATGTAAAATCCATCTTAAAAGTGGGACTAACCTCTGGCCCTTGATTACCAGGGTGTCCTCTAGTCTACTAAACCACAGCTATTAGTGAATTGAATCCCTTTCCCAGCTGTCAGTAAGAGATCCTAACACACTGCTAATGAGCCTCTTCCCCTGTGGGGTTAGAAAAGCCATTTACAGGTGCCCTGCAGAGCAGGGAACAGAGCACAACTACTGAAAAATACAATTAGTTTAAGGGAAATAATTTTATGACAAGTTGTCAAAGATTATTTTTTTTAATTCATATTTGTCTGTTTCAGAAAGCAATGACATGGCAATGGTCATTATCCTGAAAGGGCAAGAGAGAAAACCCACAAACAAGGGTCCACTTGCAAAACAACTCCCCCCACCCTGACTGTGGAAATGTGCTGGGACTGTGGGGAACCATTCCAGGTCTGTCCTGACATGGCACAAAAAAGGAATCAAAGCACCAAAGGAAAACATCACACAGAGCTTTGGCTGCTGCAGAACTGAAATCACAATTCTGACTGAACTTTCTATACTTTCATTTGTTTCCTCATCCTTTCAGCCCAGTTTGCCCTGGGTGATGGACATCCCTTCTGCCTGCTAAGCTGTGGGAATTGGTGTTTTTGAATCTCCTTTCATCCAAAGCAAACTTTCCACGGTGGTGCTGCTGACATGGTACTTAGTTTGAGGTCTTGGAGTGTTTGCTGTTTGTTTGAGTGATACCAGGAAGAATAGCAAGAAGGGTTTATTTTTATGGCACAGGAAGACACTGCTGGCATTCCAGAGGCAAGGATTGAGGGAGAGATCTAGGACTGCACTGAAGACCAACACTTTGTCCATGCTGAGCTCACAGAGTTTGGGAAGGAGGAAAAAGTGTTCCCAGCAGCAACCCCTGCACTGTGGTGATCCCTGTTATCTTCCCACTGCAGGGAGGGAGCTTGGTGGACCCCTTGGGTTTGTGTTGGCAGAGGACTGTTAGATCGATCTCCCCCCCAGGTCTCAGGGGAATCATTAGGAGTTCTGCAGCAAGACACAAGTTTTCTGTGGTGAGTCTTTTCTGCCTTGCTGCTTCCACCCTCATTTACATCTGCACAAAGGGATGTTCATATTCCCCTGACAGGCAGACAGAATTGCACAGGGTTCAAACCAGCCCACTGATTAAAGTGACAGTTAAGCAAAGTAATCAGTTTTTTTTTTCCTCTTCTCCTAGAATTATGAGTTTTGTCTTAAAATAACTTGGAAACTTTCTCTTTCCTCAGTCTTCAATGGAATCTGAATTTCTTGGATCTACTACACCAAAGGAGGAAACCTTTTACTGTCATTGACCTTTAATCCTTTGATGTCCTTAAAGAAGCAGTTCCAATGCCTTCTAAAGGCAGAGGGCAGCTCTCTGAAGCACAAGACTGAAAGGAGGTGTAGGTATTTCTGCAGGAATTTTAAGGAAATTCCTAAATTTTTAGAGACAAAATATTTATTCTCACTCTTCTGGTCCTGTAATTGAGTCAATGTGAGTGGAGTCTTGACTCATAAATCTTAACAAAGTACAAAAATGTTTGTTGAGACTGTCTCAGTTTTCTGCTTTTCTTCACATGTATGGTCTGGAAGAAACAGAGAATTGTTTCTGATGTAATTTCTACCAGAGGCAGAAATGGATGGCTAGAAACATTTTGTGTCTGTGACTCTCATTCTCCATCTTGGAAGATAAGACAGATCCACAGAAGATAAGCAATGTAAGTCACAAAGAATCTCTAAATAAATTCAAACTATATTTGACAAATAATGTATAAGAATATTTCCAGGATTTTCTGCTTGCACAGATCAGAACTTGTTACGAAAAGTGGAAACAATAGAGCAATAAAAGGGAAAATTTCAGTAAATTAATTCCTGTGATAACCTCAAAATGAGCCAGCTTCTTTGAGTGCAGTGGGTTCAAAATATTAAAAAGTTTCAAAGTGGGCTGAAAGGCAAAGCACTGGATTTCTCTACATTGACATTACCAATGATATATCAATGTTCAAATAAATTGGTCACATAATCAAGGCAGCTCAGAGCTGAACACTGACAACTTTTCCCAACACTTTTTCCCTGGCTATCCAGTGGCTTTGGTTGTGCAGTTTGCCCTGTGCCATCCTGGCTAGAGAAGGAGTTGGATTTGCATCTTCACATTGAAGACATCACACCCTCAAGAATACTGTAGAGATACTATCTAAGGACTAGAGAGTCCCTACAGATAAGACTTGTATCTACTTTTATAGTCCAATGTCCAGCACTCACCGGCCACCAAACCATGCTCCGTCCAGCCAGGAAAAACCCACCTACTGTCCCTCGGTTGGTTGAGTACATGGCCTGGAAAACAAGGAGGGAAGAGGGGTTTAATCCTTTTAAGTGTAAAAGGCAAGCTCTACACAAAGAACAACCAGCTAGAATGAAGGGATGAAATATACAGGGAGGCTAAAGTGGAAGAGTGGTTAACAAGAACAACCTTATGATGAAGAAAATAATACAACTGAACAATGATTCTTTTATCTAGGTCTGAATTAACCACTCAGGCTTCATTGCTTCACCTTTCATTACAGTGGGAAACACTAAAATAAAATTAGATTTAACAAAAAAAGATTATAAATAAAAGCTTGTGTGAACTTTTCATTGGGGTGAAACACCTTTGATTTCAGGCATCAAAAAAGACTGTAAGGTGCAAGTTTATTAACAGAAACTCTGCAGCTTTTTGACTCAATACTATCCAACCCCTACAAGTACCTATTTTCTTGTGATATCAGCATTGTGCCCGCTTCTCTCTGAAGCTCCAAAAAAAGAAGTCAGCTAAAATTCCCTTTTCACAAACTCCATTTGTATTTGTCAAAGGAAAGGCTTTAGAGGGGAGCTTTGTCCAATTTTTGTTAGTGAGCCTGAGCCACTATTTTCTGGATTCCCATTGTCTCCTCTATACCCATTGTCTCTGACTTTGAACAACTAAAGAAAGAAACTTGAGAAAATTTGCTAGATATTTTCTTCTGATGCAAGAAAGGAAGTAAATATGATAGATTTACATTTAACTACATACGGCAACTGAGTAAGTATTTGCCCAATAAAGACATTGTGGCTGGAGAGAAAAGCAGTTCCAGGGATTAATTCAGCACAGATCAGCCCTCTATTGTCAAGGATGTTTAATATAAAGTTCAACTGCAGCAACAGCCAGAGTTGCATGGCAAAGACCCAGCTCCCTCCTGCCAGACATCGAGGTGTTCTGGTGGCCTGGGACTTCAGATTCTTTGCTGGTTTTGCCCTCTATTACCTTGGTGAAGAGGCAAAGAAACGGTTGTGTCCATTTTGTGTAAACCCTAAATTTTTGGTACTCTTCAAAACATTGCCAGATTACTAGAAGGGGAGGTTTGTTCTGCAGCTGACTTTGTGCTGTGAGATGTTCTTGGGATGCTCCTGGCAAGCAGAGGATTTCCGAGGGGCAGTGCCTCCTCTGCGCTCGTTGATGGTCAAGTGTTCTGGTGACCAGGGGAGTTTGCCCCAAGGAAACCGGAATTCAGTGACATTCCGCTGTACACGCCTTTGTAACTCGGAGTATCAGCCCTTTCTATTCAAACACTGCAGCTCTGAGGTCACACCACTGGCTGGGACCTGCCTTTCTGCCCTGCTTTGCTTTCGGCTCAGGTTCCGAGCTCCCCTCACACTCCCGGCACTGCCGAGGGCAGGAGGCACCGCCTGGATCACGAGCAGAAGGGCTCTGCCAGCACTTCCCACCCCGAAACTCTTCCTGCCTCCCTGTTTCAATGGCACTGCACCCTGGAGTCAAGAGCCGAGTGGCAAGGAACAGCCACGACAATGCTGCCCTCAAACGGCACCTTCAACCTCGACCCATCCGTTCCTTTGCCGCTCCCGGTCAGTCACAGTCACAGCTGCAGTGTCACTGTCACATCACCCCACTGTCCTCCCTGGTCTGTCACAGTCACAGCCGCGGGTCACTGTCACATCACTCCACTGTCCTCCTCGCTTCACCTCCATTCCTCTCCCTGCAATTCCCTCTCCACCCTACTTCCTCCAGCATCACCTCACAGCACCAATTCTCCCTGCAGCCCCAGTGCTCTGTGGTGCCAAACCCCATCTCTCACCTCCAGCCTGTTTCTCCCAGGGACCGTGGCTGGCCTTATTTTTACTGATTACACCTCTCAGCTCCATCTCACACGAACCTCATTACTCCACCTTTCCCACGAGTCCCATTCATCCACATAAAGGGGTGCCTCCCCAGGTTACCAACCTGGCTACCGTAAATAAACACCCATATTTTGCCCACCATGCACTTGTTAATGATCTCAGTTAAGCACCAAAATCTTGATACAATTATTCCTTTTCATTTACTGAACCATTTTCCCAAAACTCTGCTCATTAAGTAAACCAAAATAAAATAAAATCCCAACATACCCATAGTCCCACTGCCAGAACTAACAAAAAATAGATGACAATAACAGAGATGTCTGCAGCATTGTTGATCTTTATGGTGGATTCCATCCTGGCTGCTTCTCTGGCTTTCTTCTTCTTTCTCTCCTTATGTGCTTCTTGCAGAGCTCAGGTTAATGATAAACTGCTGTCATCCCCTATGTCTTATATAATATATAACTTCACATTCACTTGTCTCCCATGGGACACAAGTTGAAGCTGCTGCTTTTCTTTGGACAACTCCTTCCCAAATAGTGCTCCTCTGTTACAGGTGCTGCAGGTGTCAGAGTTCAGAGCCCCTGCCAAAGGTGCTCGGGGTTTTAACGTCCACGAGCAGATGTCTGAGAAGGAATGACACGGAAAGGAGTGGCTTGGCTGCAATAAATCTGCATATTTACCTCACTGTGGGTGAATACTTTTTTTTTTTTTTAAGTGGTTGTACCTGTAAATCTAGTCGTGGAAGATGTAGTTCTTTTAAATGATGATGGTAAGCAATTATCTGTGAGGAGTGACCTGACACCTGGGGAAAACCCAGGGGTCCAGGATCTGGGACACCCTCTGTGTCATCTCTCAACTCAGCAANTTTACCTCACTGGGGGTGAATATTTTTTTTTTTTTTAAGTGGTTGTACCTGTAAATCTAGTCGTGGAAGATGTAGTTCTTTTAAATGATGATGGTAAGCAATTATCTGTGAGGAGTGACCTGACACCTGGGGAAAACCCAGGGGTCCAGGATCTGGGACACCCTCTGTGTCATCTCTCAACTCAGCAACATTACTCAATGGGGAAGCAGCCCTGTGTTTCTGGGAAGGAGACAACTTGAATTTGCTTACATCCCTCACATGGATGCAGGTAAAGATGCTTGTGAGTACCAGGCTTGGTTCTGGGAGCTTACTTTGGGCTGAATTTCATGCTGTTTAGACCATGGTGTTGGTTCTCTGTTGTAACTAATCAGCTTCACATTTGAGTAAGTTCAAAGTTCACCAGAGCTTGGGTCTGCTCTCCCTTTATTTGTTCCTCTGATTTCAGAATTAAGGTAAGCAAAAAAAAACAGTGCCACAATTGTGGAACACACTGATTACAGACAGATCCTCACAGCTCTGAGTAAAGAAGCTTCCCCAAATGATGCCCATCATCCTCTGAGCTAGAAGACATCGGAGAAACCCAGGATACTTAACAAATACAGGTGCCAGTCACATTTCTGAGCTCTGAGGATATCTGAGGGCCCTATTCTCTGCTTGATCCTAGGAAATCATTATTCATTTACAGCTGCCCAGGCTGCCTTTTAGTGTAAATTGTGATGCTGAGGTTACATGAGCAGAACAAGCAGTCCAGGACATAGGAAGCACAACGGGTTTGGCTGATAGTGCAGGTGCTATTTCCTCAGAAATGAAATCTAGGTCTGGCACTGTTTGTTGGCAACTATTTTGCCTTTGATAATCATGACTAATAAAAACAGCAATGAAGTTGTAATACACTGTGATTACTTATAAAACCAGTAATAAAAAATCTCTATTGTTTGAGCACCTATAGTCTTATAAAACACTGCTATCCTCTGATAGTTTAGGTATCTCCCCCAAAACACATTCTTCAGTTTGGCCTACAGGACTGTGAAATGTTAGCTTTAAATCCAACAGAGAAAAAATTAACCCTGGAAGCTGCTGAGCATCCAAAATTCCCATTGGCTGCGACCTTCCCTGCTGTGTATTTCAGTGGAAAATAAAAGACTTATTTACTCACCTTAATTATCAGGAAACAGTTTGCCTAAGATAGGCTGTAGATGGCACTTCTTTACAGAGATTGACGCAGATTCCTACAGGTGCTTGCAACTAACAAAAAGTTTGGTTTTCATGGATTCCATTTCTGTGTCAGTCTATAGAGGTAAAGCAAAGAAAACATTAGTCAGGAACAGATCTACTCTAACATGCCTGGTGTTCTCATCCAGATTTGTGCAAAAGAGAGCTCAGAGGCTGAGAAACATTCCAGCCTCTTGCCCACAGCTCCTACTGTGATCACAGCAACAAGATTCTAAGGTTTGAAACAGTAATGGAGAGTCAATGTCTAAAAAATAAAAATCATGCAATTCCTGTCTTAATGTACAGTGGAAACAAATTTAATTGTACTTTTTTTCTGTAGGCCACAACCACAAACCAAATATCATCTACAAGACTGTCAGAAGGGGAGGCAGCTTTGTCAAAGCTCTGAATATCTCATCTCCGCATCCTCATATCTGCAGCCCAAAGAGAAACCTGGAAATGTTGTACTCATCAGGTTGTTGTACCCAATGATTCACTTCATGAATTCAGTGCATAGAAAAGGTCTCTGAAAGGTCAGGTGAATTTTCAGATTTGGAAAAAGCTGAATCTTCCTTTGTGTGAAAGCTTTCAGAGATAAGCATGAATAAACCTGATGTGAGGAGTGAACACCATCAGTGATATCTCTACACCCAGCCAGCAGTTGCTCCAGGGGGTGCTCTCACCAGCCTGAAGGGTCTGTTCAACAAGTTTAGGGTTCCAGTACTAGAGAAAGTGACAGATCATTTGAGATACTGAGGAAATTTCTCTACTCTTCCCTGTGAGCCAGGCCAGGTCTTTGAACAAGAGGGATTTTAACAGGAATGAGAACAACAATTAGTTGAAGTAACATAACACAGTGACTCTGATCCATGTCTATGATTGCTCCCCTCTGGATCAAGCCTGGTGACATTTTGCTTATCATGAACATGTCTGTTCATAACTGGATAGAGAAAACAAAGCACAAATAGCTACAGACCAGTGAGTAACTGGTTCAAAATCCCATCCCAGACTGTGATGGAGACCAAACAGAATAATGTCCTGGATCTGCGTTCCTGCCTGTGTAACTGAAGTGCTGACAGAGGCACCACTGTCTGATGGGCACAGGGCAGATACATGAACTGTGCAGAAGCTGCAATTGCTCTGTTGCCATTAAAAAATGGAACTGGAGCACAGAAAATGTGAGAATTACTGCCACTTAGCCTGGCCTCTGACCAACTTGTGTGTAAGTCCTCCTCTTGAGGAGGGCAAATGACACAAAAAAGAGTAAAACAAACAAATTACAACAAAGATGCATCAGCATGCAAAGTACCTCCCACTGAGGAACTCCTCTCATCTTTTCTCTGGCATTTCTCCAAATTTCTTGATAAAGCAAGCAGATTTCTTTTTGTAATGCTCTTCAGAAATGCTAATTTATATTGTACAGTATCCTTTGTACAATTACTAAAGGAGAAAAGCAAACGGGAATCTGCAGTTATTTTTCTTGTAGAAGGCCATATACTGTGTTAGTAAGTTCTCTAGCCTCCTTTCATGGTTTCTTAGCCATGCAGGATGAGCTTGGAAAAGAGTTCATATTTGCAAGTGGACAAAATATAAATTCAAAGTCTCTCAGCACAGTTTTCCTAAAATAATAGAGGGTGGAGACAAAAGGATTGTTTAACACCTTTTGTTTGATGCCACAAGTCCTTTTTTCCTTTCTTCAGTCTTGATTTCAAGTGAGAAAAACTTGGTTCTAATTAGAAGAGTTAGTCACAGAAGGATATAAAAAGTGTGGGAAACTAAAACATGGAATCAATTGAAGAGGAATTACTAAAAGGAAAAAAGATCCAAAGTCCATAGGTACAACATAGATAGAACTAAAAAAATCAGTAAGAAAACAGGTGCTTTCCTTAAAGGTTATCAGATAGAAAGCAAGGTCTTCTATTCTTATTCACTAAGAGGATCAGATTAAGAAACATGAACAAAACCACATATTTATCAAGAGACAAAAAAGGTAACAGACATGACTGACCACTTTCAGGACTAATTTTCTGACTAGTATTTCTAGAGAGGAGAAATAACAGAGAACATAAAAGAAGGTCTATATGCAGACAGAGCAACACAAGTGAAGCAAGGCCAAGACAGTGAATAATTAATTTTTGTTTTGTTAGTGTTTTATTAATTTTTATAATTCAGAAGATTAAGAGGGGAGGACTAATGGCAAGAGACGGGTTTGATATTTCCATTGGGACTAATGAAGTTGAATAGGAGATTAAAGAGCCAATGCAGATTGTCACCAGATTTAGCCACCTGACAGTGGGACCAATTGTTCCCCACAAGCAACTTCTTAATTGAGTAGCATTCTCATTAAGACAGAAATATGATTATTATCTCATAAATAATTTACTAAATAACACACAACATCATTTATTATCCTCATGATCTAATCTATCATATGTTATAGGTTTGCTAATCTCTCTTGGGAGCTTCCTACCTTTCCAAAAATATCTTTTAGGCATGGATTCATGCTGATCTGCCAGTTCTACTGGTAGCTAAAACTAAATAATGGAAGGAATTATCCAGAGGGGCTGCATAATCATGATCACAACTCTCAAAAGTATTTTTGCCACTCATGTTTCAGAAATGCTTTAGGGAAAACAGTATCTCCAGCATAAAATACAGGAGAGAAATGAACAGGAGCTGAGCTGTTGATGCTCTCTCCACCGAAATAATTCTCTAGTTTTTCAGGTGACCCAATGAAAACCCTTGTTTCTCATATTCTATTTCCTTGAAATCAGTGACCAAAGGGGAGCCTCAGCCCTTGTGGATATGTTTTTATTTTTATTGCCCTACAGCAATAAGCAGCAACCAATATCTTATCATTACTTATTGTATCTGACAGGTTAATTTGACTAAAGAAATCTAAGCGGAGGAGGAAAGAGATCATAATTTACTAATGTAATAGCCTAATAAAAATGTCCAATTTGCTCTACAGGGTCTCAGGGGCTCTTGTTTGTACAGTGTCTGTCTGGAAAATTAAATGAGGAAAAAATCTGAATAATACTGTACAAAATACAATGTGAAGCTTCTTGAAAATGAGAGAAAACAGGACATAGAGGGAGAGAACTCAAGGGGAACATTCTTGAAGGAATCTGGGCTGAAAGAGATTGGAGTCACATTTGGCACACTCTTTACTGTTGGAGCAATAAACTGATCAGAAATGGGGAACAGTGTGACACAGGAATCTCTGGTCAGGATAAAACTGAAAAGAATTGCCTGCAAACAGATCCCAACCCGGGGAAAGGAAAAGCTAACAAATAAAGAAACTCAACTACCAACAAAAAAAGATCATATACAATTCCAGCTGGGAAAAAGAATGTAAGAAATGGAAATAATAAATATGAGGAGTGTAAAAAATATACTAATATCTGAAAACAAAAAAATACTGATAAATTACCAGATACATTTGTGCAGAAATATCTCCCCCTAAGTCAGTGTGATGCAGTCTTTGGATAGATTTTAATCATTATTTTGTAGATAGCTGCACATATCTAGAAGGATTTATAGTTCATGGACTTCAGATATGAAGAGTTTTATCCATCAGATCTGTGTTATGTCAGTCTGTGGGACACGTGTTTCCCAGCGCACACAGTGTTTGCATTTCCGTGAAGTTTCCCCATGTGTTCCAGAACACCAGGACATGAAGGGAGATGGCATTTGTTGGGTGTGGATGTTTCCGGGGTTTGGGCTGAGGCATTAGCTGGTCACTTAAGTTTTTAGATGAGTATTTGCTGACAGCAGCACACCAAAAAGCCCCGCTTGTTCTCGCTGCTGCGAGATTTGTTTCCTCACTCGTGATGTAAGAGCAGAAACACCGATAATTAAACATAAGAGTTTCTTCGCAGGAAGGAAACTCTTCCAAATGTCTAAAGCTCTTGTTAAAATAAATCAGCTCTCCCAGTTCTGACTCAGCTAAATCCCTCCTGTCAGGGGTTGCTGATGTTTCAGGCGTCACGTTTCAAACTGTGCTGGGAGCGCTTTTAATTTGCAGCAGTGCCTAAAGCAGGGGCAGCCCAGGAGCCATCAGCATTCCCAGAGCGATCACCACCTGGCTCTTCTTTGTTACCGGAGCACAGAGGGTCATTACCGCCTAAGAATGCAGCACTGGGCACGAGAGAGAAAATATTTAGGAATACATTGGCTTCAAAAGCCTTATCTTTCCTCTTATCTATCAACTCCAACCCCCCAGGAAGCCTGACTGACTGGATGAGCAGGTATTCCCCGAACTGCTACAGAACTAGGGAATATAGAGGATGATGAGAGTGGTACTCAGTTATGGATGTTCTCCATCAGAAGAAATGTTCTTCAGGGAGAAAACCTCCTGGAGCTGTTTTGTGCATTCTTGCCATCCCAGGAGTAGCACAAAGCAACTAAAAAAATCAGCATGGTATCCTTCTTTCTTTCTCTTGAGTGGTGTCAGGCTCTTGCTCCAGCATTTCATACAAAATTATCATTTCTACCAAAACCAGTCATTAGGTGAATATTTTTCATTCCTCTCATCCACAGCACAATGTTTAACTGCAATCTAGAATACACATTTACATTCATACAGCAGCTCACCAGTGTTCAGTGGAAACACTGACACATCCACGTACAGGATAATTATACCAATACTGAAAGGAGGAGAGAGAAACCCTTGGAATGCTTTTCCCTTCGTCCCCACCCCTCCATAAAAACCCTCAAAAGTTGTCACCTTGATTCCATAGAGATTCAACATCTCGTTTTCTTCTTTAAAGCCAGAGAAGGATACTAATAGCAATTAGGAGTGGGAAATCCATCAGAGCCTAATAATACTTTTAGCAGCAGGACATATCAACTTCACCTATTTTTCAAGTAGTACTGCTGAAAGGAAAAGCGCCTGTGGGCTTGGATAGCTTTTGACAGCCTGGGTAACTGCCAGGAAGCTCAGGGCCCAGCAGGTCTGTCATGGATACATAGAATAGGTCATAACTACATCCAAGTTCTTCAGCAGCTACACTTATTCTATTGCTTATACTTGCAGTAATAATTCCTGTGCTTTTCCCACACACACTAACACAGCATGTAAAACCCACGTGTGCTGATCTATCAGAAACAAGGAGCATGGATTGAAGCTTTTGGCAGCCTAGCAAATACTACAGTTTGTGAATGTGAATGGGGTGGTGACTGGGCAAGCAGGTAAGCCCTGATGACAGGTTCTCAGCACCTGCTTACAGAGAGGAGGCTGAGCTTTGAACTGCCCTGAACTTTCACAATTCCGCAGGAGTGATTCAGTTGCACAATATACTACACTATGTTTAAGAAGGGTGTGTAAAATTTTGAACAGTTTTCAGCATCAGTTAACAAGTTTCGTATCATCAGGGCATTCCTTATTGGAAACTGTGTTGAGGACTGTAAGATTTCCCTGTGTAGAGCAGGGTGAGTACTGAAGCCACCCCAGGTAAGAATGTAGCTTCCATCTATCCAGGCAGAGGGAATACATAACACTGGAATACAAGCTCACAATCTACTCTCAGAGATTAGTCCCAGAATAGCAAAAATCTCTTCTAACTCCTCAAATGTCTGTGATCCTCCTTTAAGATCATGCAAAACAACTGTAAATGTTTTGGGAACATCATGCAGAGATCACAGATAGAATGGAAGGTTCACATTCCAGAACACTCCAGGTGTAGCCCAGAGGGACTGTTAAGAGTTTGAGTTTCCATTTGTACTCACAGATAGAATCAATCTGAGTACTTTAGGGAGCAAGCAAACCACACGTTTATTTTAAAAAAAATAAATAATTGTTGACTACACCAATTAGGCCCTTTCAGTTGTCAGAGAAATAATACATGTATGCTGGAAATCTGGAGATTTGTAACTTGTTGGAATTCTTTCCACATCCTGCCGATGTGGACGAACACTTGTTTTTGTGCTACATTGCCACTTTGAAAAATTTTAAGAGATTTCCTACATATCAGTGATAGGAGTTTCTATAAGAAAGATGAGTCTTCAAATTAGGAAATACATAAAAAGCTATTTTCACATGTTCATTCATTAGAAATAACCTCACTTGACTGAAAAAGTATTTAAATTGTACTTTCTCCACGGAGATCACACGGGGCAGAGAATAGTAATGGTTCTTGTACAGTCACAGGACACCAAACTGATTTAGAGTAGCTATTATTTTACTACTTGTCAATGATTCCTTAAGAGTCCAGAACAACTGGCAATACTAGAAGGGAGACTCATTTTACTGTGCAAGACTTTTCATCACGATCAGATGCTTCAGTGAGTCCAACACAGGGGCCTCAGACTGCGACAGAACCGAGGTGACCTCTATGAGCAAATCACTGTTAAATAATGTCCATCAGGACACACTTGATCCACCCTTTGGGCACAGGAGGGGACAACCTTCATTGTCAGAGGAAACAACAGTAAAGCCAACTCCCTACAGCTACACAAAAGAACGTGCTACTAATACCTGTGATCCTTAACAACAGCCAAGACATTTCCACATGGCTGGTGTCACCTCCCAGATTGTTGTGGCAGGGTTTAAATCCCAAACTGGAAAGAGATCAATGGCA
>VYZS01062215.1:3240-22108 GCA_013400695.1 Neodrepanis coruscans
ATAAGCATCTATGTGGTGAAGCCATGGTTATCTACTGCGCTGCTGATCTGTTCAAGCTATAATATTCTCTTATCTTGTACTTCAGGAATATCACTGATAAGAGATGATTAAGGGAGAAAAATATCTAGGAAAATCTGCAGTGATGCAAAATGCCTCACGCAGCATTGATGTGATTGCCACAATATATATTTATTACTACAATTATGTGTTAGCTTTCTTGGTGAACTTTTTAATCTAATTCACTTCATTATAAAAAGCTGAAATAGAGGCCTTTCCTGAAGAGATATATCATTGCAGGAGTAGTAAAAAACAGCAACAACTGTACAAAAGGACCTAGACTCCTCTTTTCTCCCATGTTGTCCCAGAAATTAAATTTTGTAAATACTTTTGTTCAGTCTGTTGTTTTTAAAGCAATGTCATCTTAACTGCAGTCTTGGTTGATGTAGAAGGGTTTAGAGTTTCAACACCATTTGTGAAGCATTAAAATCACAGGGTTTTATTCAATTATGATAAAATAAAGGTTAGCCTTCAGATCAGGTCATTTAGCCTTTTGTCAGATGAGTCCAGAGTAACTGTAAGCAGCTCTACCACCAAGTATTTCATATTATCAGTTTAGAGAAAATAATTAGCAAATATTGTAAACCATTTTTTTTCTAAAGCCATAGAAAATGATTATTAACACTAATATAGATCTAATTAGGCAGAAATCACATGCCTTGAAATTCTGGAAGGATCACTGAGAGAGAACCATATAGAATAATTGTAAATGCCCATGTGAAAAGGACTTTTACTTCAATTTTGAAGACCTGCCTTTGGAGCATATTGGTTCCAGGCACCTGCAGAACCTACTTGCATAGACTTTGTAGACCATCTAATCCCATCCAACTTGCAGAAGCTGCCAGTGCAGGGAATTGAACCTCACAGGATCAGGGGGCCATGGGTCAATAACCCTTCTCCTGCAGCAATGCAGGAGCATCATGCATCTCAGCAGGGCTGGCTCCTGTCTGTACAGTGCCCTCCAGCTGCAAAACTGGAGGTGAAAGGAAACTGCAGTCTGGCCAGGAGTTCCCACCAGGACCTGTCCTTGTGCAGGCAGGGTGGAAGCATCCTACTGTTGCCTTGCCAGCAGAGACATGGTTAAGGGAAAAGAAGAGAGGAGAGGGCATATCCTTGAACAGTAACATCCAGCAACTCAATTACACTAATAGATTGAATCAAAGATTGGATGGTAAATACAATTTATAATACCACTTGATACAGCAACCAGGGAGAAAAATATATTAGACTGTGAGTAACAAATCTGGCAAACTCGATTTAAGAAATAATAAGACTAACTATGAATCTACCGAAAGCTGTGCTAAGGATTTCTGAGGAATGGTCCTGGCCCTGAGCGTGAGGTCACTGCTTTGATTTGCAATTTCTTCATGTGTGATTACTCCACATCCCAGGTAATCCGTATGACATTGGAGTTTACAGTACCTGACATTGATGACTAGGTCTTAGTAATGAATAGTGTTTATGTCTGATGTAAATATTTTCCTTTTCCTATGTTTTCTCCTCTCCAGCTTCCAAACCTCCCCAGATTCTGCAGCTGTCTGTGGGAGAAGCAGTGCCGGATGCTGGGTTTCCTCAATTTTCATTCTTAATTGAACTGTAAATTCACCTCATAAAATCTTGCAGATCTAATGTTTCTTCTACATTTATAACTTCTTAATTATCTTCTTAATTAATGAAAACTTCAATGTCCCCAGTACACTTTTTTCAGATGAGTATGTTATGAAACACATTAACTCGGACTTCATTGGCTTTAACAACATACTCTCCTCAGCCTGATTCTGTGTGCAGGTATTGCTCTATTGTCCTCATGTGGATAAAAGAAGTGCATATCATAGCACAAACCAGCCTCATTTAAAGCTCCTCCTTTATCAACAGCTCCTGACAAGCCAAGAGTGCCTAAACAAGAATAGTAAAGTTAAAAGACATTATTTTTTCATAATGCTGAATTAAAATGCAATGCTAGTGTTCAAAAGACTAAAATATTATAAATGAAAGCAGATACAGGCCTGGGTGCTGCATGAAATGTTTCACTGTGATCAAACAGAAGTGTATCTGGGGAACAGTTGCGTCAGAGGATGGGCAGAGGGAATAGAGGGCACTCCTTCCATCAAGCCAGAGGTACCCTGTGCCCCATGGCAATGGGCTGCTGCTTAAAGGCTTCCTTATTTTACATACATTTTAAAAGGTGGTACGTCAATTCAAGGCCTATGGCTTCCTGAAATAGCAGCTTTATATGATTCCAGTTCTACAGCAGCATAGCAACACTGGCTCTAGAGGAGTTTGGTCAGTGAATCCACCCACACATGGAATGTGCTTATGAGGAAATGTACTTGAGTAAGGGTGTGTTCAAGGACAGTAGCATGTCACTGCTACTGAATGATCTAATGTTGCCTCCAACAGCGTTTAAATGAAAGAACTTGGTTTTGCAAAAAAACTTAAAAACCCCCAACAAACAATAAACCACAACAATCCAAATGCAGATAACTTTAAGCAGTCTGGGAATTCAGAGTGCCAGCTTCAAAACACAGAGATGGAAGTCTGTCCAGGATGAGGCACGTGGAATTGCCCTGAGTTGACTCTTTTGGAGTATTGTATTATTTATGCTGGTATTAATTATGTTTTTTTAGGAAAAAAAAATCATGCCTAGGAAAAATATTCTATGTAAATACCTATTTGCAGTACCAATATCCCTTTAGCAGAAAACAGGATTTATACAAGCTGCATTTTAAACTCTGGGTATCACAGTTAATCCTAAATGCTGTAAACTGTAATGGCCTATTTCTTTATATTGAGTTGTTCTTTTTCTCCCTATATCCTGTTTTCTGACTGCAAAGCAGCTTACACGGGTTCATCCACAGTGCTGACATCCAAAAACTTGTATAACTGGCAGCAGTAAACTTTATTTAGCCTCTTTTTCAGTTTAAGAAAGAAATTGCTTTGGCACAAAAACATTTAGTAGCAAAACCAAATGTGTTGTATTGTTTCTATTGTTGTTTAGTTGTTGTTTTCCCCTTGTGTTCAAATATCTTGAGGAAAGGCTGATGATGATGGCTGACAGATCACTGGGGGAATTACTTTTCTTGTGTAAGTGATTAACATGATTGTTAGTGACAGCCCGAGGGATCGTGTTGCCTGTCAGTATACTTGAAAATATAGCGAATGCTGTTTTATATGGTTTGGAATTCATAACTATCCAGTCATGCTATCTGGATGCTGAATTAGCAATGATATTACAATACTAAAACTGTTTTCAACCAGTTTCCCTCTCAAAGGAAAACCCAACCCTCATTTGTTAGACTGTAGATTTGATGACTGACTTGGCATTGTTAAATGAAGTCAAATACGTGAACAGTCCTGTTACCACAGTTACAAATCTTTAATACAGAGGTGATGCATTAGCTGCCTCTTCTGGCTTCATGAATACATATATTTTTATCTTAGTGAAGGCCTAATTTCCAAAACAAAAAAGAGAGCTACAATGGGACTTAGGGAATGTCAGGTGCCTGTCAGCTGTTAGCAGGATAGAATCCATTTACCACAGTTCCACATCAAAGAAATAATAATAATAGCAGTTTACCCACTTTTAAAAATGATTGGATTTAAACTGCCTTTAACTGCCTGTACATCATGTCTGTTACCCTGGCGGTGGTCTGATATTAGACTCATCATGTTTTATTAAGTGTAGATTTTGCCTATTTCAACATTTTACTATTTGCCTATCTGCTTTCAAAACCACTACTAATTTGGGTATAACAAATAGTATAAATAGAAAGATGAAAAAAAAATTGATTGTGGATAAGATTCCTTAAATGTAAATTATTGGGGTTGGAGTGAGTCTTTTAAAATCCAGACTCTCCCAGCAAGTTCTAAGTATTGTGAAAATTGTTCAGGTAGTGGTCACTTTAGTCAGATTTTGAAAGTGCATTTTTGTGTGACTGTAAATTGTGTGGCCTTCGCCAACAAAACCTGTACAGTGCAGAGCAGCTAATATTGCCTCTCTGATACAGACAGGATCTATCATTCCTCCTAAATTCACCAGAATGTTTCTGAAATTTGATATTCACTTTCATTTTTGCCCCATTTTTCACAGATGATAACACTGCTTCCAATTTACTCCATCCTACTTTATCCCTGTACCAGTGTCCATTCAATGGTGGAAGGATTTTACGATGCAGCTGTCCAAGCACTGATTGGCAGGCCCTAAGGTCAGGAACTGAAGGTCCTGGACTTAGTCAGTACCTTTCCATTCCTTTGTGTACACAGTCTGACTGACAGCAGCCTCTCAGAGCTATGCACAGGTGAGGGATGAGAAACAGGAGAAAAAAAATGTTCCCTTGGCTGGTGCTCCAGCCAGTAGGGCTCAGCAGCCTTTCCTGGCCTGCCACAGGGAGGGAGAAATCTTTTCCTTTTCTTTCCTTCTTTCTTTTTTCTTTGTTCCTTCTTTTTTCCTTTGTTCAAACCTCACATCTTTGTCTTTTCTATACTTAAAACAACTATTCACATCTTATCTTTCTCTGTGCGTCTCCCACATGCTTGTTGTTCCAGGTTTGCTTTCCAGACCACAAATGCTGGAGAAGTGAGTCTACTGGAGGGTTATATACACAGGCACAGAAAGCAAACCCACCAGTAACCACTTTTGTTTCCTTTAGCAATGCAAACAGTGCCTTTCCTGAGGTTAAATGCGGTTAAACAGATTTTGAGCTGCACAAAGGCTATTTGCTCTCATGTACAGCCCTGAGTGAACTTCTTCCCATGCTCCCTCATGCAGACTGTACTGACTGAGCACTAAGGGAAAAGAAGTTGCTTAGGTGGTGTTACTATGGGAGCCGTTTTGGTCAACACAATGACATCCAGCAAATCAGGTTATTGGAGACCTCTGTGTGAGAAGCTGATGGAGGAACTGATCCTGTCGTTAGGCACCACAGGATCAAATGAGGTTCTGAAATTGGGGACATTAGAAGTTAAGCAGTAGAAATTAATGTTATGAATTGGCAGACCATAAACAACATACCTAGAAAATTGGGTCAGGAATCTACAAATAACGTTTCTTTTCAGGTAAACATGCTTAAACCTAAAAGACTAAATCATTAGAAGCATGGTCACTTTCTTATTTCTCTTGAAACAATTCCAGCTTCTTTTCTTAATGTTTTAGGTGTTTCCCTGCAACACTTAAATCAGCTCACTGGAGGAAATAAAAAGGTACTGTGCATTTCAACCCATTGATCTGACAGAAAAGCATTGACTGATAGTCACAACATCAGTGACCTTAGTTGCATAAGAAAGAAGTGGAACATTATTTGATGTGGAAAAAACAATAAATTACTCTGTATTGTGTGAATCATGGCATCTTTTTTTTCTGGCACTGCAGGTGAATAGGTATTTTCCTACTGATAAATACCTGAAAGGAATCCTATCTCTGTTCTCTTTGATAAGATAACAATATTCTGATCTAAGAAATAGCATTCATCTCTATGTCAAAAAGCCATGTTTCCTGAATTTCAGCATGTAAGTCTCAACTCAGCTAAATATAACTATGCTATATTTCTTTAAAAAATAAAGGCAATATCAAATGTTACCATGCATTCCTAATTTCCCAACCGTGTCAAAATAATTCTACACTTACTTCTTAAAAGATGTTTAAAACCTATTTCTTGGTGTGTGTTATTAATCCTCTTAGTGGACTCAATGCAGGTGTGTGGAAAAATGCTAGTCAGCTTTAGATAAGATTCTTCTGTACGTGAGGAAACTAGCAAAATAAAATTCCCAAATCCTTGTCATATCTGGTGTTTAGGTGAAATTCAGTGCAGGACTAGAATAATCGGGGGGTATGAGGAGGTGTGGGTGTGTTTTTTTTTTTTTGGGGGGGGGGTGTTTGGGGTTTTTGTTTTTTTTCTGTTTGTTTAGTTTGTGGAAAGTTCATTATTGAAATGAAAACCTTATTTTGGGTAGAAGACAAAAAAGTATGTAAAGTTACAAATTGCACTTACTAGTTCCTGTTTTCTTTGTTAAGGATTCAGATTAAATCCATAGTCCTGGGTTTCATGCTTGCACCAGTTACTGGATCATATTTTTGTGCTTTAGATTTAGTACAGTTTCCTTTGAAGAGGCATATGTGGACACTAGCAGCTCCAGTATGATGTATGTGAATGCACAGAAAGGGATGGAAAGGTCAGTTCGCCAACACCCTTAATCAGGGCGTGAGCCAATTTGCTCCAAGTCCATTGTTTTACAAACAATTCAGTATTGTTTGTTCTTGTTCCTGTAATTATGAAATATATATATATTTTTCCTCCTGAGATGGTGCCTTATAAGCAAGGTGAAACAGTTTCAAATATAATTTATTTTCCTTGCAAGGTAGGCACACAGCTTGGAGTTATCTCCTGTATGTCACCAGGAAGTCTGTGACTTAAAGGTAAAAATGCAGTAATTAATTACTAAAAATGCACTGGATCGGCACTGATGCTGATGGAGATAGAAAAAGAAAATGTCACAAAGAGAAAAGCTCAGTAACGTTTGGAGATTTCGGCGTTTCCCTGCAGGACTCTAGCTTCCATCACGCACCTGCCCTCGCTCCCCCGCCCCAGCCCGGGGCGGCCCCGGGCAGCCCCCGCCCCGCAGCGCTGGGTGCTCTCCAGCCTCCCGGACGGGACGGGCACAGGCACGGCAGGGGAGGGGAGAGGAGGCGAGCGGAGCCGCGGCTGGGCTTTGGGAACGGTAGGTTTTTCTGTAGGTTTGGCTGTGTGTCCGTACCGCCGATGATGCCTCCGGAGCGGTTCTCTTCGCTATCTCTGGTTTTAAATCACAGAGGTGCTTAATGATCAGCAGGGCTGTGACAAGGGCCTGACGATTAGAAGGACTGCGATTGCCGGTTGGGAATTGCTCGTTAAGTTAAAATTTAGGTCTGTTTAGCGGAGGAACTCGCTTGCAAAAACTGGCTTAAGGGACAGTGTTGCTGCCCAGGCTGTGCTGGGAAAGCACTGCTCGAAGAGCGAGGCAGCAGCAGCAGTTCCGACAGCAGTGGTCCTGACCCCAACAGTGAAGCGAGCAGCGTTAGAGATATGCCCTCGACTCAGTGAGGCTGGATAGCCTAAATGTGACCCGATTTTTTGGCTGTGGGCTCTCCTGCAGGTTTCAGGAGAGATGTCAGTGTAAGGGGAGAGGCATTGGGACCAAAATATTTTGTGTTAACTTACAGCTTATTTCATCCTTTTCTTGTCTGAGGACTGTTTTGTTAACTTTAGATCGACTGGATGATTTTTAAGTATACTATTTCTTCAGCAGTCAAGGTTAAAATCAGGTGGCTGAATAGTCTAATATAATGTGACTATGAGAAAAATGCCACAAAGCTAGCTAGCGTGAACTAATGCATGCCTCACAGCTATTTGGCTTTCTAAGTTTGCTTTTTGAATGTTAAACCTTCTTGGAAAGGCCTGGTTTGGTATTTAAATGGAATGATGTGTAATGTTTGTGCTTGGGGGCCTACGTCAGTGTGCTCTTGTTGGCATTTTAATGAGCTGGATAAGAAACGAAACTGCCTGTTATGCTAGTATACTGTTTTCCTTATAAAAAGAGGAAGCTCTGTAGTTAAGGTGTCTATGACATCTCTGAATTACTTTCTGTATATCTACTGATGTGTCAGAGTAGGCTGCGTTATGTACTTCTGGAAACGAGAAAGTGACTGAAAACGGAACGTGGACATTCTGATATTTATAAAAAAGGAACCATCCAGGAATGTTATTTCCTTACTCTCTAAGGAAACTCTAAAGGAGGACAGTTTTGTTCTGACTTCCATTGGAACAAGTATTTCCTTCATTTCTTTTCCAAAAACTTCTAGCTGTTCTTAAGTGCCAGGACTCAAAAGTCCTGGAGGGGGAAAAGCATTGTGCCTTGATGCTGGGATGCCTCTGAAGGTTGCCTTCATGTTACCCTTTTTTAGTAACAATTCAAAAAAGTAGGAAGTATGTGGGGACCTAGTTGAGCGTGCTGGTACTGGATCAGAGCATTTAGGCTATCCCAGGAATTGACTGTTACTTCTGAGAGCAAAGGAAAAA
This sequence comes from Neodrepanis coruscans, assembly GCA_013400695.1. Taxonomy (NCBI): domain Eukaryota; kingdom Metazoa; phylum Chordata; class Aves; order Passeriformes; family Philepittidae; genus Neodrepanis; species Neodrepanis coruscans. The sequence continues at coordinate 11,349 of VYZS01062215.1, forward strand.
AATCTGGGAACTCCTATGGATGTGAAGAAAGGTTGGCAATATGGGGTCTAGATAGTGTAGTATAGAAGGACAGGGTATGAAAACTGAGACTTTTTGGTACAAGTTCCTTTCACTCATGAGCAGCACAACAAATGAGATGTGGGTCTTCTGCTAGTGTGCCACAGCTGAATGGCTGCATATGCTGGATGAGGACAGTTTGGGGGTTTGGAGGTTCTTCTGCTGTTTATTTCCTGTCAACATTGCAGTTGTTGAGGTTGGAGGCCATGCTGTGGGGTTCAGGCTGTGAGTTTCAGGAGAGGCATCTGGCAGCACCCATCTTTCCTACTCCCACTGCTCAGTTGCAGTGGAGGAAACTTGGGCCATACAGGAACTGTATTTCATAAGGATCACTCATTACCAGACAGCTGCTTTGTGTGAAGTGTCACTGGTTCCCCCAGTTCTCCCTTTCTAACAGCCCCTGTGTAAAGCCTGAATGCTGGTATGTTTCCTCCTCCAGAGAAGAGATAGATTAGGTCTCATCTATACTTCCTTTGGGAGAGTGGACCCAGAGGTACAAGTTACTATGGGAATTTGTCAGGAAGAGGCAAAACTTGGTGTCTTTTCCCAGCACAGGTTCCCTTGCACAACCCTAGCCCAAAATAGCTCTAGGTAGGAGCGAGGTGTTGTGAGTGAGGGATGAAGATGGTCTTCCTCACCCTTCAGCACTCCAGCTGGTGATTTAGGGCCATGTTTGATCAGCAAAAACCTCAGGTAATAAAATGTGAAGGACTGTTATAATCCTTGAAAAATTTAGGTTCAAAAGGATAAATTTTGAAGGTTATTGTGTTTCATCCCTCTGCTTAAAGCCAACCTAAATTCAAATTCCAATTATATTTCTTAGAGCCTTATAAAGCTTTTTAAAACATATGTTACAAAATATATAGCTGCTTCTTCTGCAATATCATGGCCAGATTAGTCATTCCAACACAACTTTCTCTCAATTTATGTTGTGAATTCATGTTGCAGCATGTCACCAGCTAATTCAGTAAAGGAGTTCTACTTTCTGAAATACTTTTGCTTCTTTCTTTAATACTGTGTAATTTTAACTCCATTACAAAGAAATATCATTCACCCTCATTTGTATTAGTGGTAGCTAAATGCAAATACCTTTACTTTTCCCTGCTAAGTAAGTAAGGTTTCAATGACTGTGCCCTATATTTATTTTAAAAGTGTTACTAGATCTAGTAACACCTAGCAGTAGGTAAAGCCACATTTTATTACAATGAAATAAAAATGTAGGCTTCAGTTCCGTTGCTTTATGTAACCCAGACAGGTGGAACCAACACTGGAACAGCACCAAGCCCACCAGAATTCAAAAAGTGTTTGGACAATGCTCTCGGGTGTGACTCTTGGGGATGGTCCTGTACAGAGCCAGGAGTTGGACCATGATCATTGTGGGTCTCTTCTAATTCAGGACATGATTCTACGATTCTATGAACACATTTTCTGAGTGATTGGTCTTCCTATTACTACTGCTTTTTGACTGAAGTTTTGCCAGGTGGGAATTCCACCACATGTGACAACCTGGCTGAGAAATATATATTGCACAATATAAAGGTTGATAAAAGTGAGGTTTTGTTCCTCGTTCATGTGGTATTTCAGACTTTTATGTTATTGGACAATCTATCTTCAAAAATTATCCAGATGAAAAGCAGGGCATGACTAAAATTGTGTTAATCCTGGTGACTGAATTTGAGGTAGTGGAAGGAGTCTAGATAAAAAGCAGTAGAAAAATAGAGACAATTTTAATTAAAAAAACCCTATTCTCTTTAGCATCATGTCTGGTGAAATGGGGGCCGACATTTGCAAAATCTTTGTTACTTTTCTAGCTATAGGACATATTTAAATCCTAGATTGTACAGTGACATGTATATGTGGTTGTAGGAACAACAAAAAATTCTGGACTACTATAAAGCCTTTCTTTTAAATAAATCATGTGATTCTGTTTCTACTCTATCTTTACCAGGGGGTTTAGCTGTTCTCAGTGTTTCGCTGAAGCTCAGGTAGCTGGAACATCTCACAGTGTAAACTGATCTTTTGCTAGTTTAAGTAAGATATTTTATTCTTCTTTAATTTGCAATATTCCTACAAGCTGGTAGGTTCTTGAAATATTTAACCTGGTCATATATTAAACTACATTATAAACTGTGAAAACAGGGTTTAAGTTTAGTTAAAACAAGGTTTAAGTAGCTTGGATGTGTTCTTCCAGATTTTGAAGTCAAATGTATAATTTTAAATTATTTCCTATCTTTTTTTTTTTTTTAAACAGGACAGTGGTTTTTGTTAGTAAAGTAGAAAAAAATATTAAAAAAGGAATGCTTTAAGAGCAATTTATTAGACAAAAGGGATGTTATGTAGGGTTTGGGAAGTGAGCTAGTTCTGAGATATCCCAGAACCAATAAACATCAACCAATAAACACATAACATCTGCTTTTACTCTGAGAGTGAAAGGCAGGAAGGAACTGCTTTCAGTTTCAATTTTGTTCCCAGCTTTGAACGACCATCTTCATTGAACTGAAGTAGTTAGAAGAATCATAACAGACAAAATATATTATTAGTTTAACTTGAATTGGGTTATTTTTCAAGAATACGGAGTGATTATACCATTCTTTTTTTTACTTCCACTTATGGATCTCCTGACTATTTTGGACTTCAGACTGTAATAGCAGTTGCTGTCGTTATCTTGCTTCTCTCATTACTCCTGAGACTTAAAAGAACTCTCAAGGTTGATGCTGGTATCAGTAAACGTCCTTTTTTTGGGGGGGAGGGGTGGGTGGGGCTGTGTGGATAGGGGTGTTGCCATCAGGCCTCGGCCCGGCTGAGATAAGAAGTGAGACAGGACTCGCAGTGAAGGGAGAGAACAGCTTTACTCTCGGTGTCCAATGGTCCAAAAGAAGAAATTCATAACAATCTCTCCAATTTTATAACCTCTAGTGCCCACCCCTTTCATCTATCCAACTAAACCCCATCTTACTACTATGCCCCCAAAACATCCAACAGGATGGTCCCTTGTTGCCTATCCCCACCCCCTGTTAGTTCCCCCCAGGCCTAGAAGCCCAGCTCTTATGTTTTGGTCTAGCTACCTCTTTATCTATACAGAAGAATGCACATGTGAAGGACAGGCCGTTTTCTGCTCTTAATATTCTAAGTTACTCAGATACCTAGCTATAGTGAAATCCCAAATATTAAGAACCCCACTTACGGCATCAGGGGGAGGGGTTTTGGTTTTTGTTTTATGTTTGTTTGTTGGTTTTTTTAATCTCGTTTTGGCAACCTGGAAGAGTAGAACAAAAAAGACAAACAGTTAGCCCTTTCACTCATGTGCTCTGCTTGGCAGCCCAGTCACCTGTGCAAGCCCACCTTAGTTATCAGGTGAAGGCAAAAACTGGAGAAGTGATATTTAGCAGTACTGCTTCAGAAGTGGAATACCTTAAGGAATTGAATAGGTGGTAAGTAGCATGGTGACATGGCTGCTCCAGGATTTACCCCAGCAGGTTTTGCAGTCAGCATCAATGCACTGAACCAGATGCTCTGAAATTACTGCAGTAATCTGTTCATATGAATTGCATGATGTTTCCAAATGGCTACACAGTGTAATCTTGCACATCCCAATGCTTCCCTCTGAGTACAGGATGATCTCAGGATATTCAAAGCATGAATGCAGGCATAGATAATTCAGATTTATGGGGTGGTGGAGACATAGGTTATAAGAAGCTGAGATATTTAGTATTATTTTATCTTGTAGTTCAGCTATCCCATATGGATTAGACAGATTTGATAAAATATCTTTTATCAATAATAAATAAAGAACTCTGAGTAACTCGTGTGAAATGTTACATTAAAAAATCATTAAATAAAAATGTTCTTTTGCAGAATTACTATAAGCGGATCCAAAGCAATGCAAGGTGAGTTAAAATATAAACAAAATATCATCTTTTGTTAACATCAAAAGTAGTATGGATACTTCTGAGGTGTTCAAGCAGTATTTTCTATTCATTTAGCTTCTAATTACATAAAATATGTATGAATGCTTTAAATTAAAATTGTTTACATTTTAAAAGTGAATATTTTACAAAACATAGAGCTACATTTTCAGATCTTTATTTCTGAAGTTAAATAAAAATAATAACTTGATTTTCGATATTATTTATTTATTTTGGCTTAAAAACTGAAGTTGTTAGATGTTTTTAAATTCATAATCCTATCAGTGTGCTGGTGAGGCATTAGTATAGTCCAAACTCAAAGAAATTGGAAGAAGACGTTTTACATAGAGGGGAATGGCCCATTGCCATTTTCTGTACTGGAAGGCAGCCTGTCTATTTCCTGGGAATGCTTTGAATTAAAAGAAGCTCTAGTCCAGACAGTCAACTGACTCTTCTTGAGTGGGGCTTGGATTAAGTGATCTCTAGAGGTCCCTTTTGAGCCAAATGATTCTGTGATTCTGTGACATCTTCATGACATTGTGGGGAATTCCTGCCTTTTTTCTGCACTTCAAAGACCAGAACACCTTTAAGGTATACTGTTGTTTAATATGTACAGTTTTCCTGTACAGAGAAAAGCTGCCTAATTTATGTGTGTACTCTGGAAAAGGAGGCAGTGTTGGGGATCTTTTACCCTAGGGTAGGAGGAAATGATCAAATACTCAGAGCGCATGTTCCGTTCTTCCAGAAAATCAACTTGCCACAGCACCTGTAGTCCCCTATGGCTCCTCTCAGCAGGTCCCTGGGACTTACCAAGGTAGGTTTCTTGGTTACAGACCTGTGATACCACTAGGAAATAAGAATGGGGAATATGGGGTTGTACAAGTGTGATCATATCCAATTTACTTTTTTGCTATCAATTCTATGGAGTTTATTTTAATTTCTGTTTTGCTGAAAAGTGATTTCTTTTGTTTTTGGGTATGTGTTGAGCAGTGCCACTACCAGTGGCAAGAGTTAAAAATGTCAGGTGTTCCTCTGTGGTCACTGTCGGGAGTTTGCTAGGGACATTAACTGATGCAAAGCAATTAATGTGTGGCAGCTTCTTACTGATGATCAGATTTTTTAATTATTGTGTTATTTCAGTATTTCACTTTATTTTCCTCAAGAAATCCAGAACTCAAAAAAGAATTGCTTTTCTCTTGCAGTTCTGCTCATCTATTTATTCTGTTTCGGTTTCATACTCTGTTTCTGTACTTAGCATGTGGTTATGCCTTACTCTTTCCCTTACTTGCTTTTCTCCTCTTTTGTCTTATTTTTCTGCTCCACATTCAAAATGTACCAGTCCTAAACAGCTTCTCTCATTCTGCCAATGATTGCTTTCTGAAGAACCAAATCACAAGGTGCAATGTCTTACAATGAGGCTCAAACCATAATTTATTGATAAAATGCCAGATTTTTGGCCTAAGTCACTGTGCTATCCATAAGTTAAAGCTTGTGCATCTTTTGACAAGGCAGTCTGAGGTGTATAAGTACAGCTGGCTTCAGCAAGGAATGAGCACTTACTGCCTGTGCCAAGAAGATCATGGGAGCATTTTTATTTTGAGTAATTGTATGTGCACATAATTGCACACAATAGCAGTAGATAGTTTACGTGCAAAGCTTGTGCTCAGACATAAGTGATCTTGTATTCCCAAAGAGTGGATCTTTCTCTGAGGTGAGTGATGTGGCCACCTATGAGTTTTAAGGCATAGGCCTTTATATCAACCGTGGTACTGGCCTGCTTATGGCCACAGCTTGATCTTTTGCATGTAACGGTCCATGTATTGTAACTTAATGTGAAATTTGGTGCTGAGCTGGTGTGGGCTGAAGATACAAATCAGCATCTCTAACTATTTGTACAACTCTACAAAAGTACTGTTTGTATCTTCTGCATTGTGCTTGCTTCTGAGTAAAGTAAAAAATTCCTCTTTGTAAGACTGAAAGCCTGTCTGCTTTTCAGAAAGGTATTAAATAAGGGGGAAAGCTATAATTCTTCCTCTGTAACTTTCAATATCAGCTTCCACGGCTTCAGCGACAAGGGTGGTGTTGGTGGGAGGAAGGCAGGGCTCTGAGCCCAGCGCGGGGACAAGGGATGGACCAAGGCAGTGCTGCCTCTGCCATCTGCTGGACTGCTGAGCAGTTACACCCTGCAGTGCTCCAGGAGAGCTCTTGTTTTCTGTTCAACACCACCTGGACGCTTAATTGGCATTCACAAAATGTGGGACTGTTTCCTCCTTTACTACACACCTCCTCTCTGAAGGGTTTTGACAGATAATCCAAGTGAGAAAGTACAGTTTTCAGATCAAGCTGCAGATGAACTTTGCTAAAACGACGTTTTCTATCACACAAATAGAAGGTATAATTCCAGGAAAACTTTGACTTAAAGTTCCTCTTTTACTCAACTGACAACTTGTAAATGCCAACGCTTTTCATATAATTTAAAGAATTTTGTCTTCTCTACTTAGAAATAAGCTATCTTTATGTGAATGCAATTTCTGCTATATTCAAGAATGATGCATTAATTGATTTGGTTTGGTTTTATCTGAGGCATTAGAACCTCCCAATCTGGTGTAAATTGCTTTGCAAAACTTGTTGTAATCACAACTGAAATAAATAAACTATAAGGATCTTCATAATTCAAAATAGTTAAAAAAACAAGTCGTTTGAAGATCAGTGGGGTAATTCTTTTCCCACATCTAACTTTCATAACTGTATCTGTCCTACCATGTGAAATGTCACAGGCACGGGGAACTATGCCTTCCAGACACAGCCCGTGGGATTCCCAGGTGGACATGCTGTCCCACCCATCCAGAACCCACTCATTACAGGGGGGACAATCTGGATGCCTGTCCCTCCTTCTCTTCCCAACTGTCCTCCTGGACTGGAATACCTCACACAGGTACCTACACCTTTCCTTCTTCCAGAGATCAGGTATTCACCTGAGAAGCAGCCTGCATCCATTAAAAAAAAGATAAATAAAGCATCTGGTTGTGTTGCAGCTATGTGGGTTGCTGCTCTTGGGCTGCTAAGTGAAGCCTTTTGTAATGTGATTGATCCAAGTCTGAGTGCTGAGGTGCCTGTTACAGCTGTAGCACTTGTTCAAGCTAAAGGACGAGTGGCACAGGACTATTATACATCCTTCCCATTTCTGAAGCTACTGTTTGTGAGATGTAACATGATTTGGCAAGGTGTATACAACAAATATCTATACTATGGGCAACTCTAGCACATTAGACACGCTTAATTTTCTGTGTGATACTTTCTTCACAATTCTTCATAATGTTGTTAGTAGAAGCGTTAGTCAGACTTCACAATTTAAGATGCTAATAGGAAAATAAGAATTATTTCCATACTCCAGAATATGTTTGGTTTTGGTGTTTGTTTTTTTTTTTTTGTGTGTGTGTGTGTGTGTGTAAAGGCTCTGGGATGTGTGATTTCAGAGCTCTGTCAGGCACCGAGTCCTGAAAAGGAGAACTGGCATGTGCTCATAACCAGACCAGTTTGGGTACAGTTTCTACCATCAGCTCCAGTGCTCTGGAACACTGTTTTGCTCACAAGGAGGGGCAGGAGCTACTTCCACAGCTTTACTGGTAGATGTATTGATCCATAAATTTTCATTCTGTAGTGAAAACAACAGTGGATTTTAAAACTACATTTCTGTTACAACTTGGTAATTATTTATTCTGTTTAATTTTTGAACTCTGAACAGATTGACCAGATATTAATTCATCAGCAAATTGAACTTCTTGAGAGTAAGTATAAAGTATTTAAATCTAATAATCCCAAGAAGAGTAAAGTTTAGACTTTCTTTGACACTATTTATTTAAGGTGAGTCATCATCTTTCTCCTTCTGGCTTTTATTACCCATCCCAATTCCCGCAGAAGGTGTTGGGGAGAGGAAAGAAAAATTAGGAGAAGAGGATTTTAAGCAGGTTCCATATCACAAAAGATAAACAGTAATGAAACTGAACAATCTTGGTAGCTAGTTGTAAAGGAAGTCACAGATTTCTAATGCTATTAATTCACAATGATTTCTACTCTCCTCTCTTCCCTACTTAAAGATCTGTCCTGTGATATCCTATCTAATTCCATAGACTAGCATCTGGCTTTGATCCTGTTTACATGCAGTTTTAGCACACTGAGTGGCTTTTCTTCTGCTCCCGTCATTCCATTCACTTGAAGAATAACAAAGTTTTGTTATTGGTGTCTTTCAAACAGAAGAAATAAAATGGACCATACATCTCAGCTGACACCTAATGTTGCTGCATTTTCTTTCCACAAAACTTAAAAGAGTGATTTCATTTGTTATAGAAATTAATTAAAATTTCTGTCCTGGCTTTTGTTGCTTTCAGTGTGTGCAGCTGTGAATCTTGACTGTGAGACTTTTTTGTGGCCTTCTCATTCTGTATGTATTTGTGGCCTTTTTTGGCTTCACCCCCAAATTCACAAGCCTCTTTAAGTCTCATCCCTTCAGTTCTTCCCTGACAACCTTCCATGCTGTGTTATGATAATTGTGGTGCTTGCTCTGGGTAGCTGTACAGTTAGTAGGGGAGGTTTCTGACTAGACACACCTCAGAAATATAACAGTTCTTTTCCTATTTTTCAGTTTTGGTTGGCTTTGAAACAAACAACAAATATGAACTCAAGAATGCACTGGGGCAAAGAGTGTACTTTGCAGCAGAGAACACTGACTGCCTTACCAGGAATTGCTGTGGATCATTACGACCCTTCACCATCCGGATTATAGACAACCTGGGCCGTGAGGTGATAACACTGCAGAGACCTCTCCGGTGTTCTTCATGTTGCTGCCCCTGCTGTTTGCAGGAGGTGAGTTGCTGCCTCTCAATTCCTTCCTTCATGTCATGGACCTTCTGTGCTGTTTTAAGAATCAGGAGGCAAGGCGAAACAAGTCAAGTTTTGCCTGTGAGTTGTGGGAAGATGGATCTTTGAAGTTTGTGAGCGGGTTCCTTGGTCTGGGAATAAGAAAGTTTTACACTTGCTACACTTGAACTTATTCTGGACACTTCTGTAATGAAAAATATGATGCAACAGCATGTCAGAGAATTTGTGATAGTGCTGAAATCTGCACTGGAGGTGGACTTGTAATGGAAAAGTAAGGAAATGGCTTTCCTAAATTAACAGCTAGAGTATTCATTTAACAGCTATGAAAGCTATAGTGAAATTCAATTCATGAAATCGTGAGTTTTTAAAATATTAACATAATTCTGGGATGATTCACCTTCTGCAACTTTAAATCTGAGCATATTTAAAACTCTTAATGAGGGATTTGTAGTAGCTGCACCCTAGAATGTCTTCACTTTGGGGATGCTTGAGGCCTTTCTTTCTCTGGGCTTTGATCTTTGTACTACAGATGCATGGCTTCTGTGCTCCACAGTCTGAGGAGTCTCTTACTGTTTTCTTGAAGGCAAAAGTTGCGTTTGAGCTCTGCAATTTGAATGCAGTCTTCTGAAAATACTCACAGAAAATACTTTGCAGCTTCATGCATTGACAGGCCAGATTGTAGTGGGAAAATAAGTTTTGTTTTGTTTGAGTTCTAGTGTGGTTTTGTCTCATGAGCATAGGAAAGCATGAACATTCACTTGGAGGCTTTTCTCTTTCCTGTGAAGTTGGAAGTTCAGGCGCCTCCAGGAACAACAGTTGGTTATGTTGTCCAGAACTGGCATGCCTGCCTGCCAAAGTTTACCATTCAAGATGAGAAAAGGATGGATATACTGAAAATTACTGGCCCATGTTTTGTCTGCAGCTGTTTTGACGATGTTCATTTTGAGGTATGTAATGCTAAAAATTGTTTGTATACATCTGTTTTCAGAGAACAGTTCAATAGTAGTTTGTGGTTCGACTTATATGGCAGTTCAGTTGACAGGTAATATATTAGGTAATTAGTACATAATCTTTTAATGCTGGTATAAATAACTCACTTCTCTAGATACCTAAATTACTCTAGATAAATCAGACAAAATTTCAGAAATTACATCTTAAAGCTGCTCATTCATGATTAGAGAGAATGATTCCCTGTGGCTGGACATGAATCACTCAACTAAAATATTAAGGGGCAAAGCCTTTTTGAATCTATTATCTTAGGTCCTAACAAAAAATATTATTCTCAGCTGTATTGGGTATTTATTAAAATGACTTCATACAGCCTCTTATTTAATCATTTAATAATCTTTCAATGAACTAGTGAATCAAGATAATTTAAACCTAAAATATAGAGTAGAATGGCTGAAGAGTTGCAACCTTCACTTTAAATTAGTAGTGATTAATGCACATTAAGTAGTAGATATACTAGTCTACCATTTAATATTGAAAATAATGTTGCAAATAGTTACTAAAGCAAATATTTTATTTTGGGGACTAGTCTTTTTTATGACCCTGAAGAGTGACGTAATGTTGACAAAGGGCTAATCTCTGCTTTGGAACAGAAGAATGTAGTTTGTTTAATTTTCACTTAAGCAGTTCCTGATACATGGCAAGAGAAACTAATTCACTCTCTTGGCTAGAAACAACACTTCCAGCAAAGTATGTGTATATGCATGTGGTAGCTGTCTCCCAGCACCATTAAAGCATTGAACTTCACATTCAGATTCAGAATTGAGTTCATGGTTGTGCTACTAAAGACTGATAGTTTCTGATAGTCTGATTCCCTCTTGGTATGAACATTCAATAACTGCATTAATTCCTATAACACAGTCTGAAGCTTTTGAATGGACCTATCCTGAAATGGATTTGGGAATATTATGA
>VYZS01062216.1:251-10370 GCA_013400695.1 Neodrepanis coruscans
ATCCAAAAAAAAAAAAAAAAGATAGAGACAGAAAAACCACCTGTGCTTTGAGGAATGAAGCCTAGAAAGAAATATTTGGAAACTTAAGAAAGAATGTGAAGGGAAAGTAAGAGATTGATCTTATGCTTATATATTACTGGCAAAACTCTCAGTGACTTTAACAGTAAAAGATCAGAGCTGAAATCATGAGCCCAAGAGGGGAAGAAAAGAAACGGGACAATGATGAAAGACAGTAGCACAGAGAAATGGTGACAGTCAGGCAGCAAAGCCTATAGCCAAACATGTTCACGTGAAAATCTCCATGCTTCAGTGACCTAAGAACTTCTGATGTCTGGTAATTTTCCTCTTTGGGGAAGATGGCCCCAGACATACTGTCATTATTTTTATTTGACGTTTTCTCCTTTTTTTTTCTTCTTTTTTCCAGGCCTAGTTGCTGTCACCTCAAGAATTTTTACCCCACCAATTCTGAATACCTATGTCTCTGGTGAATGGGGGAAGCCTTAAAGAGAAATTTAAAGATATATCTTACAACAGAAAAAAAACCCTTTTCATTGTAATAGCTTCGAATACAGATGGCAAATGGAGGTGCCCTTTAGCTAATGCTGTAGTTTTATGTGCTTTCCAACAGACAGAAGTGTACAGCATAAGAGAAAACTACTAGAGCAATGAAAAGCTCAGGGAAGGGAAGCAGACAGGACTTAGCTAAGATTTCATTAGGAGAAAGAATCAGTTTTGAATTTTACCATGTCAGTCCTAAAGCCTGGGGCTTAAATCCTGCAAAGACCATGCAATCTGCGCACAATACATCATTCCCTGTTCACAACACCAATTCTTTTCTGATTGAGATTTTTGAAACATTTGAAAAAATTAAAGCATATGATTCACCTCCCATTGATCAGCTGAACTACACTAGGCTGAAGAGCTTGTGAGGATGTAATCTTTTGGGGGAGTTAAATTTTAACAGACTGTTGGGGTTATTTTTGGTTTGTCATGTGCAAACTGGCTGTTTTCTCATTGGTACTCACTGAGAAGGCAGAAAGAATGATGGCTGTGCTAGAGCTGGTGGTGAAAGGTTATTCCTAATTTTGATCTGGCAAGCAACTTATCAGCCATCATGAATGACAAGATTCCTTCTCCCACTCAGCCAGTGACAAGCAGACTTTAAAACCCACTGTCTTAAGAAGGCATAATTACAAAGCTATTTCAAAGTCAAGGTTAAAAACCTCAGATGCTTCATTGTCCCTTAGTATGAGAATAAGAAATAGCATTGTAATCTTTCCTCCCTGCCTTCATTAACTAATTCTCTAAACAAAATCTGCAGCTGTTGCTCTAGGAGGCAATTGACAGTTAAAGATTAGAAAGGATGTTTTACCTTAAAATGGAGAGAGAAAATTGTTAGAAAAATAAGAGGTTTCTGGGTATTTTTGGCAAAATCAAGCTCTGGGCCAAATTGTCTGGCAACAGAATGGAGGTCTTTACCATGACATAAGAATGAATGAGGCCACCGGCTGCTGAAAAAAGCTACTTATAACTGGATGAGGCTTTATGCTAATTTACAATGCAATGATTCAATAAACAATAAAAGTGGGGATCATTTCATGGGTTTCTGGGATGGCATGTCACCACAAACTAATGGAGTAAAGATTTCTATAAATATCAGCGCTGATTTGAAACTCTCTGCTTTCAAAGCTAAAGCAAAACGAGAGAAAAAGAAATAACAAAATTATTTCTTATGTAAATCCTTCCATTCACCCTCAAGGAAATATTAAAGAGAAACATGTAAGAGGATCACTTGATCTAATTATATAATGTGAGCAAATCTCTGAATAACAGCTGCAGCATGAAGAGCATATCAATGTTAACTCTCCAACATGGGCATCAATGTCTGATGATTAGCACTCATGAAAAACACTTTGTTGCACATGCAAAACCCAGTTGCTAAGGGGACCCGAAAACTATTTAAAGCCAGAAAGTGGCAGGCATCTTAATGCATGCTCAGTGTTATGGTGTCTCTGTAATCCTCTCAACATAAATGCTGGTATTTGTGGTGAGAAGTATCACCTAAATTGAGTAAGAGCTCTACAGTCTTGCACGTCATGGTGGAAGAAATGAAGAACAGGATAAAAGACTAATGAATAGCCAGCAGACATGTCTACATTCAGAATGAGCCACTCGATTTTATACAGCCTGGTGCCAAAATGAGACAATTGCATCTATTCAACATGTCCATGTTCAAAAAATCTAAACCTTACTGTTGATGAAGACCTACTGAACCTCTGCATGCTGCATGTCCTGCTGCTTTCTACAGACTGACATATACGAGGCAGAAGATCAGTTCACCTGCCTGATGTTTGCCTGCTGATGACAAGAGAGAAACTTGTCAGAAGTTTCAGAAATAGGAACTGAAATTGTAGAAAAAGTGTCATCCCACACAAATATGTGCCAGAAGCTTTGCAGTTACACTTTCTTGTCTTAGGAGTATGAGATATCCACACAATTTAAGAGAAGATATTCCAAGAAGCTGCTTTGACTCTAGTCACATTTTGTAAACTTATGCTTTTTTTTGCTTTCTGGTATCAGTCTGATATCTGACCATCCTTAAAGCACTTGGCCTCAGTAATTTATTCTTGCAGACAGGGAGCTGAGAGGCAACTTCATGTACAGACTCTCAGTGCAGTTTGGCAGTGCTCTTGTGATTCCCATAATTCTGAAACACACCACAAAGGCAGGATCCAAAACAACTGAGATAACATTTCCATTGTGAGGTTTCTATTGGAACCCTGTTAACAATAACCCAATAGATTAATTCTGTTATCCTCACAATACTCTTAGGTGATGTCAGACCATACCGAATGCTGCTTTTCCCTGAGTTACACAGGTAACCACAGCATGCAGCACAAATCCACAGTTCAGCTGAAGAAAGCTTTAGGAAGTACAGTTTTACAGGGTTACAGGGCCAATATTTTCTGGAAATTTCAAGGACCCACTGTGCTAAGAAAACTTTAATTAAGGGAGACTTGTTGAGACAGTCCTGAAGTGTGAGGCTAGTACTCAAAATTCATTAAAAAAGATAAATGCCTGCTCAGTGTTATTAAGAAACAATGGCTTGGTAATTTCCTTTGCCGGACTTATTATTTATTCTGAAGCCATTTTACAATCTTGGAATATGAATTACTAATGCTATCAATACCAAACACACACAGGTGTGCTTTTGCAGAGCAACTGGTCTCTTTATACAACCTAAATTGAAACCATCCATTGCTTTCCATTACTTTCATGTTAGTGTCTGATTTCAGCCTGACAGCCAAAAGCAGGAATTGAGTAGGAGATGAATGTTATCTGGTGACAAACAACTATGGTAGATTTTCTAAGGATGCTGACAATAGCTCATTAATCACAAATTAAACCCTACAATAATACAACCACTGGCTCATGGGGCATGGAGAAGGTGTACCCACAATAAGAGCAATGACCCTTCTCCCTCCCTGCTCCCTTCTCAAATGTCATGTGGCCCAAGTGGTGTCTGCCAGCACAGCCCATTTTGATACCACACCTGCTGTCAACACACACCTGTACTACTTCCCAGAGCACATATCCTCCTAAGGAGTGGGATAAAAATCCTCTCTGGGACATAGAACATGGCATATCAGACCAGCCAGAGAGTTTGCCTTGGGCAAATTTAATTTCTGCAGTGCTGTGAGCTCCCAGGCTGTGGGTATGTAAAAGGGGACCCTGGCAAAAATCTCAAGGCAATATCATCACAAGGAAAGATTAGTTACTTTTGGTTATGCAGAACCACATTAGAGACAGTCACTCTTAGCTGTCATTGTGTCCTGAGGTTTACCTCTCTCCACCCCACTGAGGGAAATGATCTTGATACTACGAATACAGCAGGAAAACAACTTCATCTAGTGCACCATGGCTGCTGTGACCTTGATGAAGCAATGAGATGAGCTTCTGTCTGGCTGAGAGCTGACTTACTCCCTCTCCTCTTAATGAAATTTTGGGATCTGCTTGCGTCAGTCCCCAGGTCCCCATGAACTCCAGTCCCTAGTAGAAACAGCAAGGCAGGATAAACTTCTCAAGGTGATAACTTACACTTTTAATCTTGTCCCTCTGCACTGTTTTTCTCTTCCTTGGCAGTGCCTTATTACTTGTTGTGTATTTCTCTAGCAGCCTCCTTGCCTACAACTGCTGGTCAGATTACCTAAATTCGTTTAGCCTTGGCATTGTCCAGAAGCTACAGAGAATAAAGCATCACATCCCAGCACAACCACTACCTAGAAGTGATGGCAGCTCTAGAGAGCATCCCAGGCTGTAAACCCCTATCTGGTATTTAGGATTCATTTTATGTTATCTTTACACTCCAGACCAAGCAGCAATTTTAATATATGAGTAAATACACAGATTCAACACACCAAAGGAGAAAACATTCTCCTGGGATATAAAAAAAAGGCAATTTAGTGGATTTTTTGCCTCTAAGGCTTGTCAATGCCAAAAGACCTTGAAATTTATCTTGTAAGTGCCCATTGCTCTTTTTTTTTGTATTATTGTTTGCTCCTTCCTACCCCGAGGACACACTGTACTTTGTACTACAAAGAGATACAGAGTTTGTCCTAGGAAAAAAACCCAACACAAACCAAAACATTTTAATGGAAAAAAACAAGAAGATATCTTTCTAGCCACTCCTTTCTCACTTTAGGAAAACATTGCTACCACCTAAATGGATTAGCATCTAAATGAATCCTCCTAGTCTGTTTTAACTATTTATCCTTACATTTTAAAATACAGCCTTCTGGCTCTGAGATATTAAACACTTAAAAGAATGAAGGCTGCCCTCACTTACCAGTTCCCCTGGGATAGTTGCCACCCCATAGCTACTGGGAAAGATACACTGGCTGTGGTCTTGGATGAACTGATTCAGACCCTATAATATGCAACTTCTCTCCCTCCTCAGGTTACAGCATTTTATTGACTTTTGGTGACTAGCTGAACAGGCTGAATGTCTGTATATCTCATTGCAAGCTGAATCCAAGAATATATAGGGAGTGACGGTCAGATACATTAATAAATAATAGCCACACAGAGGAAGGTAGGAATTCAACACCTTTTGCAAGTACTTGCAAGGGTAAAAGTAGTGCCACCAGGCAGCCCAGGATGACAGGCTGGAGAACCAAGGGCATGGTGTAGCCATGAAGACACAACTAGTGCTGCCTGATTACAGAAACTCATTCTTTGCTAATAAAATTTTATGGCTGAAACAGGTGATTTAAAGACATTTTGGTGTCCTGTGTTTCTCTCAAGTAGTTGACAGAAGTGTGTTAGTGGTAAGATAGCATGAGCCAAGTACATGTCAAAGTGAACTCCTCAGAAGTTGTCACTTGCAGTGGGTAGATTGGCTCCAAGATGTGATACAGCTGGACCTGCTTTGGCTCCGGCAGACAGTGCCTGGTGATGTGTTAGACTGGCAAAACCTAGAGTCCCCAAACCAGACAACCCAAAATAGAACTGCAACTATCCTCAAAATCCATTCCTGCCACTGCAAAGGCCAAGGGCTTTGAAACGTTGAAATTTGTTTCCAGTCTCAGCACTATTTTCTGTCTTAGCTATCTGTTCTCTCCTGCTTTCTCCAGGGAGCTGCACCAGCTGTCTATGATGCACAGCTCCCCACCGAAGGGCTACAGCCCAGGAAATAGCCTGTGCTAGGGCAGAGAGATGGGGGCAGCAGGAAGAGCCCCAGAGGGGCTGTGAGGGACCAACTGCAGCCACATCCCCACTTGTGTGCCCCTCTGTGCAGGGGGAAGTGCTTTCAGTCTATGTTTCCCTCAGAAAGTTTGGGATGACCACCACTGGTAGTCATTATCCACAGTGAACCAAATATCAGCTTATACATTCTGGATGCTTTAAAGTTTTCTTTATTACTTAATCGAAAGTTTAAAAAAACAAACCAAAAAATATTATTTGGACACTCATTCTAGAGGACTTTGTTGTTGTTGTTGCTGTTAGTATCTTTTTGAAGTTAACAGTAATGACCTTTGCCTATCAGAGTATTCAGAAGGCCAGTCACAATCAGGGGCAACCCTGGTTTTGTGTATATACTGGGGAACGAGATGCTGGAAAACAATGCTACTTAAAGGGGTCTTTTGGTCCTGGTCAACGGCAAGTCAAATATGAGTCAGCAGTGCCCTGGCAGTCAGGAGGGCCAACCATGTCCTGGGGGGCATCAGGCAAAGCATCACCAGCTGGTCAAGGGAGGTGATTGCCCTGCTCTGCTCTTCGGCAGCCTCATCTTATTCCTGTGTGCAGTTTTGGGGACCACAGTATAAAAAAGACACTAAGCTATTAGAGAGCCTCCAAAAGAGGGCAACAAAGACTGTGAAGGGCCTGGAGAGCAACCTATGAAGAGCATTTCCTATGAGGTCATTTGTTCTGTTCAGCCTGGAGGAGACTGAGGGGAGACCTAATTGCAGTTAAAACATCCTCACAAGGTGAAGCTGAAGAGCAGGTACCAATCTCTTAATTCTCATGACCATTAGTAGGACCTGAGAGAATGGTATGAAGCTGAGTAAAGAAGGTTTAGGCTGGTTATCATGAAGTTTTTCATCCAGAGAGTGGATGAGCACTAGAACAGGCTCCCCAGGTAAGTGGTCACAGCACCAATCCTGTCTGAGTTCAAGAAGTGTTTGGACAACACTCTCAGGCACATGGTATGATTCCTGGGGTGTCCTGTGCGGGGCAGGGCATTGAGTTGGACTCAATGATCCTGATGGGTCCCTTCCAACTCAGCATACTCTATGATTCTAAGATTCTATCTGATTCTTGATGAACAATTAGTGTTGTTCACATGGTGCTGACCACTCTCTGAAATGTTTTTGCGTTCTTCACCTTAAAAAAAAAAGATTATCTCAATGTTGTTGATGTAACCTAATTACACCCCATGTCAGAGCAGAACAATAGCAAATGTAATTTTGGCTTCAAGCCTGCCAGCTTCATTCAGTACTTCAGTGATTTTATTTCTCCTCAGTCAGCAGTATTTAAATTTCTCTGTAAATTATTCCTGGTAGTTTATTCATATCTCAACAGCTGGATTGTGGCACTATGCCCTACATTGTATCAGTGTAGGCTGAGCTACATGGAGCCACTATTCCTCAGAGATCATCTACTGATTTATAGCTGACTGGCAAAATTTATTTTGAGATGGCACACAGAGCAAAAGAACCATTCCCAGTGGCCATGTGACAGTAGGAGGGAAGCAGCCACTGCCTCGTGCATATGTGGGACAAGAAAAAACTCCACTTACACTGAGAAAAAATCTGGTAGATGAAGGTTATTTCAATGTAGCCAAAATTCAGACTAGAGGCTTAAGCCAAAGCAATCAGTGCATTATTTTGTAACAGGCTATTGACTATCAGCTGGGCATGGTAAAAGTGGCTATGCATACATCCATAGCTCTCTATAGCTGTGAAATAGAACATGTTAGCTTAGAGCTGGAACTTTTGAATTCTCCTTCTGAATCTCATTAGAGATTTCAGACATGGCTATGGCTTTGGTAACAGCTTTGGCTAGGCTGGTAGTTATGGTAACAATCTTTATTGTGCTTTTAGACAGTGTTCTTAATGTCAGTCTACAGGGTAATGTCTCAGCAGATTAATTTAAATTTTTATCATGTACATATATAAAAGTTCCCTGCAGCCACCAAAGGAAAGCTGTCCACTGTCAGTGAAGGATTTTTGGTTCATAGTTTTGCTATAGATGCACTTCATTAGCCTCCATGTACTCATCTGTGAGATGGAAACCCCATGATTTATCTGCATTTCAGATCAATGAAATGCTTGTAATTTCAGCAACTTGAAACATTGCAATATTACTGGTTTTGTTACCAATGCAGAATATATCAAAAAAACAAATAAACTAAAACTAAAACAAAACAAGAACAAAAAAACCTACCTGGAAGGACTGTAGCAACAGAGAAATTCCCCTAAAGAAGTTGCTGGAAATGCAGAAAAAGGAGTCCAACACTGCTTATTCCCCTTTTATACTGAACTCACACACTGTTTAAAACCATTCTCTACATTCACCAGCCCAGAGGAATCCTCTTCATAACACCTGTAGAAGCTCTCTGGGATGTTCCTAGCATATGGCCTGAGAGCATGTTTGTGCTTCAGCTCTTGAGGGCACCAAGCATAGAGATAAGGGGCTGTGAGACAGCACCAGCTGTAGCAAACACTGTTCAGGCAACTCCCCAATTTCCTCTTCTCATGTATAATCATCATCAGCAGAATGGTAACTCCTGGGTACCACTTTCCAGCTCCCAGTCTGTCTCACTGCCTGACCCCAGACAAAGCAGTTAACCTCATTTTGCCATTTTATGCCTGAGTGTTAGAATAAAGCACTTATCCCTGCCTTCTGGGTGTTGCAAAGCTTTGGTAATTTATACTTGTCAACTGTTTTGGGATCCTTAGACCAAAGGTGCTAAAGGATCAATATTGATATTTATGAGGAAGCCAAAGCTATAGAAATAATGACCTCGATATACATGGTACCCAAATGTCGCCCAAATTGACACATGCAACATTTTGAGAGACACCTGAACACCTTGAACCTCAAGCCCTTCACTGTCAGATCACGGATGTCCATACTCACCCAGAANGCCTCAATCTGTTTCACAGGACACCCCTGCAATACATAATTTGTTAGCTTCTTTCACATCCTTTACAGTAAATCTTTCCTCCCTTGATCTGAAATTTTTATTGTGTTAACCAGAGTCCTATTTTCTTAAGACTTTGAGAAGTGTTCAGTCCTGTTTCATGGCTGACTGCTAGGTCTGGACATAGGACTAATTATGTACATTATGGTTCCAGCTTTACAGAACAAATTTCTGCATGACTGCAAGAGAACCATGCCTTCTTGAGTGCTTGATTTGATAACAGAAGCCACCGGAAATGCATCAGAGATTGCTTTCAATAAATTAGCTGAGAGAGAGAGAGAGCTGTAAATGAGAGTTGCTTGTCCAAGTCAGAGGGCAAACAGAGAGCCATGATCCTGTTGGCTTCAGGGAGCATCATGTGATTTGGAGAATTGTCTCTCTGCCCTCCACCATGCAGTACTACAGCTACTGGGTACAAAGACCAGACTATTTTCCTTTGTAGATTTTCTTTATGCTGAGTCAACCTTCCTTAAACAGTGTAGGAGCAAAGAAGGGGGCAAACATAAAAACCAGGCTTTTATAAATAGAAAAATACCCCTGTGAATTCACCGGACTGATAGATGTCTCCCTGTGCTTTTTATAGTCTGGTCACGTTCTCTAATTGCTCTCATGATTTGTACTTAATCACAGCCATTCTCCTTTGCTTCCCATTCCACTTCCTTGTCTGGCCCTGGGATGAAGTCACAGGCTAAACCTGGGATGATGACAGCCAATGACATAGTTAAAGTGTTTTGGTCTGACTGTTTTGTGTTTTTACTGCAGGATCAAACTGGAGAAACTGAGAAGGGTACAGGAGGGAAAACCTTTATAAATTTTAAGGAAAGTAGCTCCTTTCCAGCATGCTAGATGATAAACATGTAGAAAATACCCAAAATTATTAGGGAACATTAGGGAGAAAGACATTCTGAGTGTGGGGCATAATGTGCTTTGGGGATTTATGGGAACATACAGTCCATTCCCTGACTCCTCCAGTCTTTTTCAATCTAATTAAGCATAAAGAAAGCTACATGAAACTTCAGGATGATGTAATGCATCTGTGTAATTGAGCACTGCATTATGAAAGAGCATTCAGTGTAATGTTATGGATATTTGATTGAACAATTTCCACTATTAATATTCACTGAGGATTCCTAGAATTAACTGCAATTACTCAGGGAAAGGGCCTAGATATGGCTGAGCACAGCTCAAAGGAAACATCTGTTCAGAGCTCTGTGGTGGGTAACCACAAAGATGGTATTAGGCTGCATTAGGAAAGGGCAAAGCAACAAAATATGAAAAGAGGCAATTGAAAAAGAACTGAAATAATGAATGGCTTCAAATTAAAACCCAGTTATAAATTCTACTGCTGACCCCAAGAGACAGTAAAGTTACATTATATGGACCTATAGTTACCTGCTTCTGTGTGAGACTAG
>VYZS01062217.1:0-11870 GCA_013400695.1 Neodrepanis coruscans
CCAGGATGACCTTGGCCTTCTTGATCACCTGGTTGTGCTGACAGCGGCCTTTGCCCAGCACTTAGAGATTGGCATTACTGCATTCAACAGGAAAAGCCTGACCTCTCTGCTCAGGTGATGTGGCATCAAAGTTATTGCAGTGACCCTGCCCCTGAGATGGGGGAACTAGAGCAGGTCTGGGTGCGTAGGGAGGGCCTGCGTCCTGTGCTGGCTCTGGGTGACTGAGCATCCTGTTTTGCCTCTCTGCAGCCCTCTGTCTTTACCCATTGGGAATATCATGAAGACCCCCCAGTTCCAGCTGCAGCGGCTGAAGAAGCAGCTGGTTTTCCAGAGGGAGAACCAGGATGAGCTGGAGGTAGATGTGGAGGAGAGTTGCAAGATCCTCATGAAGAAAGGTCAGTCACTAGTGGGACATCCTGGGGTGCAGGGAGGAGTCTGCAGGACCGAGATCTCCCCTTGTTTCTCTGACGTTCTGTTTTGATCTCACCACAACTCCGCTCCATCCTGCCAGGCCCCAAGTGAGACTCCAGGTTCCTTCTTCCAGTTTGTATTCCCTTATATATCCTGAGCAACAAAAGCCATAATAAAGCAACACCTATGCTGAGCAGCAGTGCTGGCTATGCCTAGCACTTTTTGTTGCCTGCTGCAAATAGTTTCTATGCAGAAATGCTGTTGGGGGGGCTTCAAGTGATGTAAAAAGTTGGTAATGGGCCCTTTCTTGCCCCACCTCCCCAGAGGCTCAGATCATCTTGATGCAGCAGTGGATGGATCGCTTGACTAAGTGCAACGAGATGCAAGCTGCAGACCAGGTGGAGTCCAAAGAAATGGAGGAGCTGAGGGCAAAGAACAAGAGGTAGTCCTCTGGGAACATCAGTTCCCTCATGCTAGCCAGGCTGCCTTGGTGAAGAAGAAAGCTGCACTGAGCCGCAAGGTTGGTGTTATGGGGCTGTTCTACCCATCACTCCGCTCAAGACACGCCTGTAGAGTTAGGGTTGGAGGTTTCTGAACGATCCCTAGACTCTGATTCCATCCTCTAACTCAGTTTGCTCCCCTTGCCTTTTCTGAAATTTCTGCCTGTTAAACATTCTAACAAAGAATGCTAAATGCCCTGTGAACTGCACAGAAACTGTCTAAAAGAACTAAAGGGAAATTGTCAAAATTTTCCTTAAGGCTACATTACCATAAATAATTAATGAGTTTAACAGTTCTAAAAGAACTTGTGGAAAACTGTGAGGTCCAGAGAACTTATCATTTGACATAAGCATAAAGACTACATAGCTTGTTGCCTTTACAGTGTTCTCTCATATTGCAGAGAGTGATGGGAAGTTCTTAGTTTATTGATGTGAGTTCTGTAATTATCACAGATAATTTTGATTGGAAAAGACTTCTGAGATCTTCGAGTCCAACCTTTGACCTAATGTTACCTTGTCAACTAGACCATGGCACTAAGTGCCACATCAATATCTCTTCCTAAACACCTCCAGGGACGGTGACTCCACCACCTCCTTGGACAGCCCATTCCAATGTCTAATCACTCCCTCTGTAAAGAACTTCCTCCTAAACTTTCTGAACTTCTTCCTAACTTCCTTTTACCTTATGTAGGTAGACCAGGTTGAAGACAAGTTTATAATTATGGTTTGGTGTTTATATTTTTTTCACTTTGGTTGGTTTTTTTTAAATTATTTTTCCTTATTTTTCAAAGAATATTTTGCTTTACTGGAATTTGTCTTGATCTTTCTTTTTTTTTTCCCTCACTGCAACATTTCTGTCTGGTCTGGAAAATGTCTAAAAGTGTTATATATAATAGCAGGTTTTTTTGAGGTCTTTGTCAGTTCAGGTAAGGTTTTCTATTGTGATTTGATTAGTGAAATAGATAACATATTCTATCTCTAGGAATTTTGTTCCTTTATTAGTCATCACATAAATGAAACACTTCTCTTACTGACAGAATATGGCTTTATGTACCTTGCCTGTGGTCTATGGATTTGCAGTTTTTCTTTTTTTTGGCTTGCAGTCAAACATTACTAATTTTTTAATGTCTCTGACTCTGCCACAGTGCAGCTGGACAATATAAATCACAGGTAATAGGCAGCCTAGTGGCTTTGTTTTTTCTCTCAGACACACTGACTAAGATTTTCAGTTATTATGTGAATCTCTGAAAGGTCAATTTTACTGTTACCTACCATACCCACTAAATACAGTTATTCTTATCTTCCGGCTTAATTTGACTGCTGAATTTGTAAGCTTTACTAGAGTCACAGAAAAATATAATCATAGAATACTTTGATTTAGAAGGGAACTTTCAAGGTAATCCAGACCAGCTACCCTGTAGTGAGCGGTAACAAGTAGATCAGGATGCACAAACATGACCTCAACATGACCTCAAATGTTTCCAAGGACAGACCATCTACCACCTCTTGGGACAACCAATTCCAGTGTTTCACTAACCTCATTAGAAAAAATTTTTCTCCTATTACCTAGTTTCAATCTATTCTCTTCTGCTTTAAAACCCTTACCCTTTGTCCTGTCATTACAGTCCTACTAAAAGGTTTGTCCCCATCTTTCTTAAAAGCCCCCTTTGGATATTTAAAGGCTGCAGGGAGGTTTCCCCGGAGCCTTCACTTCTCCAGGTGGAACAATCTGAACTCCTTCGGCCTGTCTTCATAGCAAAGGTGCTCCAGCCCTCTGATCATTTTTGTGGCCCTACTCTGGACTTGTTCCAACTGGTCCTTGTTCTTCTTATATTGAGGGATCTAGAGAGACCATGAGAGTGGAGTAGAGGGGCAGAATCCCCTCTTTCACCTGCTACCCACACTGTTTTGGATGCAGCCTAGGACATGGTTGGTTTCTGGGGTACATATGCACTGTTGGCTCACGTACGTCATTTCTTCCACCAGTATCCCCTAGCTCTTCTCCTCAACACTGTTTTCTATCTCTTCATCCCCCAGCCTGTACTGATACCAAGGGTTGCCCCAGCTCAGGTGCAGGACCTTGCACTGGGCCTTGTAGAACTTTGTGACATTCACACGGATCCACCCCTCAAGCCTTTCCAGATCACTCTGGATGCCATCTCTTCCCTCCGGCGTGTCAACCACACCACTCAGCTTGTGGTCATCTGCAAACTTGCTAAGGGTGCACTTGATCCCTCTGTCTATGTCACTGCTAAATCTACTAAATA
This sequence comes from Neodrepanis coruscans, assembly GCA_013400695.1. Lineage (NCBI taxonomy): Eukaryota > Metazoa > Chordata > Aves > Passeriformes > Philepittidae > Neodrepanis > Neodrepanis coruscans. Next base: position 3,179 of record VYZS01062217.1, read on the forward strand.
GTGTTAGGCCCAGTGCAGGATGAGAGCTTGAGAGTGTTATGCCTCCTGGAGAAGGCTCTGTCCATAGGCTCCCCTTGATCAAGCAGCCTGTAGTGAACACCAACCACAAGGTTCCCAAATCATCCAGGAGGTTATGACATGATTCCTAAAATAATGTTTTAGAATCAGAAGGATGTTGCTTATATATTCTGCCTCTATCTAATTTATATTTAAACATGCAGACACACAATATAAATCAATCTTTTTTTTTTTGGTCAAAAGACAAGTAAAACATGTTGGTTAATAGAAGACCAATCTTTAATCATGTTGTCAAAGTTGAAGTTATTTTATCAGCTCTTTCCTATTGTAGGAAGAAATATTGTGAATTGTCACTTTGCCATGTATGGCCCCAGGTACATTCAGTAAATTTCTTCTGTTACTGAATTCAGGATGGGGTGATTTTCTTTTTTTGTTTGTTTGATTGTTTTCTTTGTTCAATTGTGGTTTTTTCAATTGGGGTTTTTACATTTAAATTATTGCAGTTAAATTATTTATTTCTATTTTACTTTATTTGTCAAAATTGTCTGGAATTTGAAGAAATAATGTTACTGTATAATTACTGAAACTTACCATAACAATTGTTTTGGGAAAAAGGAGAAACTGTATGGGTGTGGCTGATCATATATCTTGGTGGTTCCTGTATCAGTCATAAACAGAACAGCTTTTGTTAGAAAGATATTTTAAAAAGATAGTTGTACATCAGAGGGGAATAGTGGAAGTACGATTCACTTTGTGAGACTGTTTGTTGTGTCCTTTGTTGCCTGGAGATTTAGGATCTTGCCAATATGTTAAAAGGGCCCAATGCAAACCCCATTAATGTCAGTGGAACAATCCCCATAGACCTACACAAACTTTAAATCAGGATAAACAAGTGCTTATGTCAGTATTTTATCATGAGAGATGAGAAGTTTGCAATATAGGTTGCAGAAGTAAATTTCACTAGGTATGATGTGATGGTGCTGAAATGCACTGGGCTTTGTTTTATATTGGTGTTAATTAACAACATGAGCTGATAATTTCTAGCAGACATGCAGAGGAAACTTATGTGGACAGAAACACCCCTGTTTATCAAAATTAAAAAAAAATGCCAAAATGTTTATTTTCTCAGTAAATTAAAAGAAATTCTCCTGGGAAAGCATGTGATTTCAAGGTGCTAACAAGCTAAAAAGCTTTTCAAAAGATTGGTGGGCAAAATTTAAAGCTTTAAGTACATTTTTAAAAGTAACACTTCTAATGAAGATTGTGGTTTCGAGACTGGGGTCTTACGCTTGCAGGTATTGCAAAAACTGTGCTTCCTTTCTAGCAGTTTTATTGTTTTCCTACTCTTAGAATCTCACCTATATCAGAATTTAGTCCTGTTCTATAGCTGAGGCAGATTTTAATAATTTATTTTCACAGTGCACATTCTAATGCTGTGAGACTTGGATGTATCCATATTTTAAGAAGGTAATGAGCAGTGCTTTCCAAATAGAATTACAACCATTATTAGTTTCTTTCTAGATCCTAAATTTTTATTTTTGCACAATTCAGTAGTGTAGTGTTAGATAAAGAAATAGGATAACCTGCCATTTTGAAGGGGGGAAATTGCATGATATTGAAGAAGATGTGTTAAACTCAATTTAGTTGCACTTACCCCTGCCCATATCATAGATCTGGCTGAAATATCAGTTGTGGTTTGTGTTTTCTTTTTTAACCGAGCAAATATGAATATTTTATTTTGTGAAAAACTACTGTAAATGTAGACATAAATAATCCTGTAGGCTAAAGAAGCTCAGTGGGAACTTAGATAATATTTACTATGGGTTGTAGGGGTAGCTGATGTGTTTGACCTCGAAGAGAAAGTTCTTTAAGTTATGTGTCAGTGAGCCTAAAACTGGCCTAGGCCTCACGCTTCAAGAGACACTGAAATGAGGCTTTCCTTTGTGTTTTGACAGCTATAAGTGATAAATGATATTCTATTGTTTTTAATTCTAGTAATATGCCAACCAATCACATACACTGTAGGGGCGCATGATTGAGATCCCTTAACCAATGATTCTGTGAGATTCATCGTGTGATCATACAAAAAATATGTAAAAGTCAGTGCATTTTGCAGTAAAGCTGTTCCTTGCTTGCAGCGTGTCTGTGGCCTGTATCAATCTGCATCGTCTATTTGGGATCATGCCAAAAGTCAGCCATAAAAGATCAGTAACAAAATCAATCGATGTTCAAGTGGTAGCAACCTCTTGCTGGTTAGCAAAAATCACATCTTTATGGGAAAGCAGATAAAAATACAATTAAACAGACTATCAAACTGCAGCTCATTTTGACAAATTGACAGAAAGGATATTTTTCTACTTGAACTCAATACCATTTTTTCCTCTAGTCATCTTGTTATTGAGGCCTTGTTTGTGTAGATTTTGAAACCTCTGAATATAAGCCTTAGATGGGGCTGGGAATTTACCTTTCAGAGCAACAGGAAAAAAGGTGTGGAGTCTCCCTCACTAGGGTATTCCAGAACATTGCAATATGCTATAGGATTCCCTTGCTTGACCAGGGATGTTGGACTAAATAATCCACTGTGGTTCCTTGTAACCTTACCCATTCTGTGATTGTGTGATTCTGTAACAGGAATTGCTGTCAGATAACAAGTCCTATCAAATGTGGGACTTTTCAGTATAAGATACAAGGTAAGAAGTCGTAGGGAACAGTGTATGTATTTGATTTATTGATAGATTTAGTATTGAAATTCTTTTGTTGTTTTGTCATTTTGTAGACTGAAAATTTATTGACTGTTTACCCTGATAATCCCTTTTCTCTTTCTGGATATTTTCTGGAAACTGAAATCTGGAACAGATGAAACATATGTTCTTAGCAAAATCCCTGTGAGTGTGTAAAATACAATTTTAAGATGCTCACAAAAGAGAATATTATTTTCTTAGAGAATATCTCTGAATTTTTGCTTATGATGTAATTTAATACAAGAAAGATATATATTTGCCTCCCTTTTAAGACTAATTGCACATTGCATTGTGTTGCCAGATCTGACAGTGTCCATCATGTTTATGCATTATTACAGACAAAGAAGTGACAAAGAATGAAAAATGTACCTTACATTGGCATAAGTAATTAGGTTTTTGTGCTTACAAGAGATCAGAATGTTTTTCAACATCGAAAAGATTAATTCAAGAGCTAAAATGTACAGCAGGATCAAGAACAACTCTGGAATGAATTTAGAATGATATTTGAAATTTAAGTGTGGGTACTCAGTAAAAGTGACTGGTGTTTTCAGTGTCCCAGATGAACTCTACTGTCACCAGGTGAGGTGAAGGTTCATTCTCTTTCATTGCAAAGGTTCCATTTTGAAGAAGTCCTTCAAAATACAGTGACCTGAAGGAAAAGTTCATTTACATTGAAAACAAGTACCAAAGAGGTCTGATTATGACTGATCAATTTGGTCTCAGTAAACTTAACCATCCTTTACTACAGTAAAAACAAGAAAAAAAAGGAACACAAAGAGTTTTCCTTGACTGCCAAATTCAATTATCTGCTACTGTAGGTTACCCATGATATAATCTTCTTCATATACTCACATTTCCCTTCATTAGGGCTAGTCCATATCTGCAGGGATTTTTAGTCTTCCTTTCAGGTGCTGCTTCACAACTTCATTTTATCATGGTTAGAAATAATCTTCTAATTTACAGTGCAATTTTCAGGCCAAATTACATGCCTTTGTTCTAGCACTGATACTGTCTTTCAGTTTAAATAGCTCTTCCCTCTCCCTTGTATTTGTTCCCAGAGGTACTTCTAGAGAACAATCATCTACCCTCTTATCTTATGTTTTGCCAGGCTAAATAAGCCAAGCTCTTTCAGTCCATTCATATAAGATAGGCTTTGCCAGCTATATACTAATTGTCTTTCAAAAAAATTATCAAAACACAGTTACTGGAAAATAAACTTCCAGTGCATGATGCAGAGCATACAGAAAGCCTTTCAAATTTGTTTCAGACTTAAGACTAAAAGACAAGAAACTGATTTTAAAATACACCTAATTAAATCTGTAAGTTGAAATTGCAGGTAATTAAGTTCAGTAATACCAATACTAGTCTATCTACAGAAATTTCTGGAAAATTAGATTAGTCCAATTTACTGTATAGCACAAGTTAAGCCAGGAGGACTTTATTTCCCTTACAAACAGGAATGGAAGAGAATTTAGAAAAATTAAATCCAAGAATAAATCATTACTAATAAAAATGCCAGGTGTCTACACTCCTTTTCCTAAAAAAAAAAAGCCCAAACTAAACAAACTATTGAAATGTGCTCTAATATATATTCTGCTATCTTAGGCTTTACTGGGATCATATATTAGACATATCTGGCAATGTTTGTGTTACAGAGAGATATGACGGGAGTCCTTGAACCGTTTTTGGCCAGCTTGGCAACCAGTGGAACCAGGGGTTCCAGCATTGCAACAGGCTCAAACATGTTTAAGAAAGGTCAATAGCAATGAAGGGCATGAGATGCAGCAAGGGGACTCATGAGAGGACAGAAGGACATACAAAAGGAGACACATGGGAGATGTGCAAGGACATGTATGTGAGGAAAAGGGAGGAGTTATGGAGAAGACACATGTAAAGACAAACTATTAGGGGAATGGCTGGAGATGCAGCCGTGGAAGAGGTTCTTTGTGACAGAAGAGGTGTCTGTTGGGGATTGTGACCATGGAGGAGACCACATCAGAGTTTGTGTGGTCCTGAATGGTCTATTGACCATAGAGGAGTCCATGCCAGGGTGGGGGTGCCCTGAAGAGATTCTATAGAGGAAGCCACACTGGGGTGGAGATGCCTGTTGTGGGTTGAAGCTAAAACCGATCTTTTTCCCTTCCCCCCCCCATCCCCAGCGGTGCGGGGCCCCGGCTGTGCCGGCGGTGCACCGCAGCCGGCTCCGGGTCGGCTGTGGGGGGGGTTCCGGCGGGCAGGTGGCCCGGGTCGCCCGTGTGAGCGGTGGCGGGTGTTGGAGCCCCTGGGCAGCAGGTCTCGCCAAGTCCTGGGGCTGACGGTGGGGGGGTGGGTGTGGATCCCCGCCTCCGCCTCCTCTCCACCCCCCGGGCACCCGCCTGCGGGGTGGGCTGGGGCAGGCGGCGCGGGAGCTGGCGCCCGACCGGCGGCCGGCCCTGGCTGTGCGCATTTCCCCGTGGCTCCGTGGCCACGGGCGCTGGGAGTTGCTGGCGCTGCCAGGCACCGCCAGCCCGTGGTCCAGCTCAGGACTGCACATGTGCTGTGGCATTTCCCGCAAGCATGGAGTGGATGGGGCTGTTGGTGGACCTCCTGCAGCCGGGGGGCTGCTGCAGCTGGCAGCCGGGTTGGTGCGGGTCGGCGTGGTCCGGGGGGGCAGTGCTGGGACCCCCCGGGATGCCAGGCGGGGCCACAGGAGGCCTGCGACCCCGGTCCATGCTCGGCACTCCGCTTGTGTGCGCGGAGCCTCTCACTAGGCGCGGTTCCTGGGTGCTGACCATCCAATCTGAGGGGGCAACAGTCGCCTGGGGGCCGCCTGCCCCTGTGCGAAGATTGGTCCCCTATAAAAAGGCGAGAGGAGCAGCCATCTTCCTCTTTTTTCTGGCAGAGCTAGTCAGGATAACATCTCTACTCGCCTCCGCGCCGAGTTTTGCGCCTGCGCGCAGGCCGATTGGCGACTCTAGCAACAGTGGCACGGATTGAGGACCACATCTTTCCATCAGCAGTGGTATTCCTTCCTGGGGAAAAGGAGGGTGGGTGGTCGCGGTTTTTTAATTGTCCCTCTGCCTTTTCAGGAGCCCCCCGGCAGAGACCTAACACTACCCTAGAGTTTTTCTTTTCAGCCGCTGGACCCAGAAGAGCTTAATTTGTCTGTGTTTGCGCTTTATTGTCAGTTTTCTGTGTGTGTAAAATAAACCTTGTTATTTGTTTTCTCTTGTTTTGAGTGTGTGTTGCTTTTATCGGATCTCTCTTGTCAGTACCACGCCTCCTAGTGGTAAAGCCACGACATGCCCTTAAAGGGAAGGTGGACCATAGAGAAGCCCATACTGTTCCAGAGTTACCTCTGAAGACCATGCTCCATGTCAAATCCCATGTTGTAACAATGAGAATAAAACAGAGGCAGAAATCAAACATTGCTTACCTCGATCTCCTGCCCTACAAGAAGACTTAGCAAAGGGATTCAGAAACACTGTGTGTAACCTTTGGCATAAACAAGACAATGTGAGCTGAGAAATGAGAATAGAGAGGTATTAAACAGGAGTTGAGCCTGGAATATGAAAGGGAAAGATGTTTCCCTAAGTGCTGGTTTAGTTATTTGTTGTGGTTTTTTTTTTTTTTTTCTTTTTCCCACTTTAAAGTTGCACCAGTAATTAAAAAATTATTTTAATTGGTCATTAAGGAAATAATTTTAAATTTGCTGTGTTGAGATTTCTTTGTCACTGACAATCCAACAAATTAATGAGGTTTGTATTTGGGATCAAATTTCCAGTTTAAACGCAAAAGTATTATATTTGGATCCTCATAATCTAAGCTTAACTGTCATCCTGCAGTGACCTTAAATCAATAGTCATCTAAGTTTCTTACAGTATGTAAGCTCCTGGTTTCTGAGGGCTATATCCATGGGGACTTTGACTCAGACAGGCTCACCTCTGTGTGTATGAAGCTCAGCAGCTACAGCAGTCACGAAGAATATAAACCCATAATTTAACTTTCTCCTCTGGATGAAGTTCAGAGAAGATCTGAGCTAGTTAATCAGCTTGTTAATTAAGCTCATTAACTTAAAACTCTGCCTCTGCATGTATGATCCTAGTTCAGCCAATGAAGAGAAATATTTGTTTCTGGATTACAGACCATCCAGCCTATTGAAGCTCGTGCTGTAAGAAGGCTCTTTGTTTTTTGTGTCCTTATATTGACACTGGTGAAGTGGGCAGAACCAGAGGTAGAAATTTACATTTAAAAAGTCTGCTTCTGAAAACCAGTGTGTACAACCACTTTATAATGCTTTTGCAGAACTTTTTATCAGCTGCTAGCAATAGTTCGTACATTTTTGAAGTATTTTTCATGAGTGGTTTAGATTAGATATTAGAAAAAAAATCATTACTGTGAGGGTGGTGAGGCCTTGGCACAGTATGTTGCTGCCCCACCCTTGGCAGTGTTCAAGGCCCGGTTGGATGGGGTTCTGAGCAACCTGGTGTAGTGGAAGGTGTCCCTGTCTATGACAGGGGGTTGGAACAAGGTAGTCTTTAAGGTCCTTTCCAACAGAAACCATTATGTGATTGCAAGGATAGCATGCTCTTAAATCTGTTCTTGGTCACAGTTTTCAAACTATCTGTGTGTGTATGTACATACTTAGAATTTTACTACTGTTTCATATACTAGTGTTTTAACAACTCTCAGAATTTTATCATCTCTTACAATATTTGATGAACCATTTTAGCTCAAAAAATAGCTAAGCTGAAACAAAGGTCATCATGCTAATTTGTTGTGACTGAGGATCTTAAAACCCAGCTCACTGAGCCATGTGATTATATGAGAATCTCTTTTTTATGTTGGCATGGTACATTTGTAGCCATCAGTGATTTTGTTTATGAGGACAAATTCTTTTCTTTAAATTCTAATGGAATCAACTTACTAAGAAAATGTAACCGGGGTCCAAATTATATATGTGACTTTAGAAAGTGATTATATGTTACCAAAAAACATTTTAGTCACATCTCAGCTAAATCATAGATTTTTCTAGAGCATATATTATTATTTATGTATATTCACACACATACATACGTAGATATACATATAGATTTTACTTCAAATACATAAGTAGTCAGTAAAATAAAATTGTCTTCTAATAATGCTCCTTTTATGTATGATTAAGCCATTTGATGTACACTAACTTTGTGTACCTAATAGAGAACTTCTGGACTAATGAAGAAACTTCCATTATGACAGTTAGTTTCCTGCAGATGCCTCTAAACTTTTAACTGATTTCATGTCCCATGTTTTATCTTATTAAAGACCCGGAAATGTTATGTCTCTTTACTGATACATTTCTCTCAAAAAATGATTTTATGTTTTACCTCTCTAATAATGTTTAGTTCCATTTTCAGTACCTACCAGTTCTTAGAGTAAGTTAGACCCCTTAAATGTCTGCAGTCCTGTATTTCTGTTTATCATCGAATATCAAGATAGGGATGGAACAAAGCAGAAAATGAAAGAACAATCACTGAAAGTAGATAAAAAGAATCTATGAAAGTATCAAAATCTTTTAAAATTTTATCGTGAATCCAAAATACATTTAACCAGTTATACACACCTGTCATCTGAATGATATTCTTAAGAAAAAAAACAAGCAAATAAAAAATCTAAACAAAAGAACTAGATAATACAACGTTAGAAGCAAAACTTTTAGCTAAACATTGATAATGACCCTCTGTGTAAGCTATTGAAACCTACCTTGTGTTCACTGTTGTCATTATTTGTTTGGTCAGAAGGCCTGTGTTCTACAGAATTGGTGTGTGACTAGGTATACTCTTCTATTCAACTGGAAAATTAAAGTTATCCAGGAAAAAGCCCAGTGCTAAGAGCTAAATTTTTTATTTATTTTTCTAGACTTACCCTGACATTCCCTAAAGGATGCATTTCATAGAATCATAGAATCGTAG
>VYZS01062219.1:0-12899 GCA_013400695.1 Neodrepanis coruscans
TGCTTGCTGCTGAGGCCTCCTATCCCATTTACTTGGCTAGTCTAAGAAACAGCATTTCTGTATAAACAGTTGAAACTTCACTTGGTGGTGGAGGAGAAATACCCTTTGAGAGTTAAAGCTTGGCATGGGTGTAGAAAAAAAGCAGTCACTGTGCAAAAAAACTAGTCTGCAAGGTGTGTGCCAGACACAGGCCACATGCTGAAGGGGCAGCTGCCAGCAGATTCGCAGACAAATGCAAAGAATTCTTTTCCTAGTCTCATAGATCAAACCGTGGTATTTAAGAAAATCCACAAAACATCAAGAGGCAGCATATCCCATCACTAACACCACCACCCCTCTCACATGCATTAGCAGATAAGATTAAAACTCCTTGCGTAGAATAATTATTGTTGGCAAGGAGGGTATTGATGTTGGGGAAAGAGGGCACTTGCTTCTCTTAACTACTTTCGCTAGCCCTGCACATCATGGAAAAGAATAATAAAGACCTGTTTTGACTAGCAAGGTGACTAAAAAGGGCTTAAAAGTTAAACAGAATGAGGCAAAGACAGGGAGAGAAGGAAAAATACCCTGGCTGAGAGCAGCCCATGCCCCCTGCAGCGTGTGCACGTAGCCCTGGTGAACCATGGACACTGTGATATTGGGCTGCATATTTATCCTAGGAAAACAGCTCAAACAAAATAACTGGAATAACTATGCAGCTGATAGCATCCTGACTTGTTCCTTGGGCTTCCTTTTGAAGAATACAGGTCTTGGCTTTTGCTGAAATAGCCGGTGTTGCAGAAGAGAGACTCAGTTATCTGGGAGCCTTATAAAGGGGACCAAGTCTGCAAAAAGGTCTGACTTTGGTATTGACCTTCGTGGGACAACTCCCTCTCATTTTCTCTCTTTTTAACAGTTGTTAGGGACAGGACATTGACAAAGAGACACCCATGTCACACAGTGCAGCAACCTCTTGGATACCTGATAACAGGGCTCTAGTAACATCTCCCAGTGCAGATGGATAGGAATGTTACTGTGAGCAGCTAAGCTAGATATAACCACCCCTTCCACACTCTGTCATTAGTTCTTACTTTCTGTGATTCCACTGGTTTCAGCAAGATTCCATCCAGATCACAGAGCAAGACAGAAAGTAAGGTAATGTGGCACAGCCTGGTATAAGGTACCTGGAACAGGTAGGCAAATGAAATGCCTTGGCCTGACTGCTTGGACATTTAGAGTTACATTCAGGGAGTCTTTACAAAGAAATAAAAGGATCCATTCAGAAGATCTCAAAGCCTTTTGCATATTTTGAGAGTGACTAGGCCATCTTGGAGCCTATATCCCTCGACAGTCAACAACAGTTTGTCTGGGAGTCCCTGTACTCTGGAAGTTTTTGTCTTTAAAACTCCGTGTTTCCTGCAGCTTTAAAGATGCAAAAGTTTCTTTGTAATTACAGACATTACCTGTATGTAATGTGAGTACTGCTTAGAGCATTCTTTTCACTGTGTTTTGGATTGTAACTTTTCTAACACAAAAATTATTGTTAGTGGTTGAAGCATTGTATTTGGTGTGCTAGTAGTATTATTTCTCAATAGTTCTGGGATTATCTTAAAACTTAGATTTCTTAGATATTTCTCTGTGTGTGAGACCCTCTGGATACTTGTTTTTATTTCTCTCTGAAACATGTAATCAAACTATGCCTGTGTTTAATGCAAATTTTAACCTTTGAAGAAGTTTGTGTATTGCAGTACTGGAAACCTGAAAAATGTTATTAAAAATGGGGCTACATGTTTGAGTAAACTCAAACTCAGCTGATTGTAATTAGAGTTGCTGAGAATAAAACTTGGTTGCAAATTGCCAAGGAAAAACAGTCTCACTTTCATCCCCCTTCACAAAATCACAAACATTTCTATGAAATGGAACCATTTTTGGAAAAAATAGAGAGAGTGAAAAGCACATTTCCCAGGGGGATTTAGTTTCATTTCTTCATGTATCTCAACTGTTTTCTAGGTCCAAAGTTTCCAGTTATCCTTGTTAAGCATATCCCTTATTTCAAGATGTTTTGCAGAGTGGAATGTGCACTGAAGTGTACCTATCTCTCACTTCCCAGCTATCACAAACTCAACATTTCTTAATCTGATGTCAGTGAATACTTTTGCCCCCAAATGCCCCAATTCAATCTCTACTGGAGCTTCAATCTGATAAAATTTCAGTGGTGCCAAATACCACCTGAGCTCTTAGATTACTTAGCACGTTACAATCAGTGGTTTGGGGGCGATGTGTATGTGGGAGCAATAGGGAAAGGAGGCGTTCTGAAAACCTGTTTTAATTTTTACAAGTGGTTTCCTTCACTCCTCTGGGAAGGTTGTCTGAGCCAGCTGTATTCCCTGTGAGGAAAGCATGGCACAACTAGACCCAGAATAGCTAGAGCCAAGTTGCTGGCAGAGCCAAGCTCTCCCACACTGTCTTTCCAGGAGCTACTTTTTTTTTTTTTTAATATGCTTAGTTTGTTTGTTTTATTTTAGATTCCTCGAATAGGCCTTTCTCATTTTGAGGCCCCTGCACACCATCGGAAATGAAAAGGCATGAGTTAAAACATGTCAACTAAGCCCTGACTGACTCAACCCCAAATTCAGATGGAACGGACCACATGACTGTCAGCAAAAGGCAGTGTAAATGTGGGGGCTTTTTGCCTGATCATCAGGATCCAGCCACCTGTTTGTATAGGACCAACTGTCAGAAACACTGTGAAGGTATTGAACCGAGTCTGGAAAAGATCTCTCTCTTCCTGCTCTTTCTGCTCCCTGAAACCCTTGTCATCCTAGTGAGAACACAGGTCAAATTTGTAAAATTCACCTATACATTGATGGCAAAGTGAGATTGTTCTCAATACTCCTATTACTGCATTGCAACATTTATGAAAAAGACAGGATCTTGCTTTTGGTCTCAACAAACCCTACAAATATAAAAGGGGTGAAAGCTGGGAAGTCTCTGTCTATTACACTAGAACCATTTTAGTAAGAAATTAGTTAAATCCAACACTCCCCAGTTATGGAAATACAAGTCTGAGTCATTACAGAACTCATCTGGATTTAAGCTAAAATGAACACTCTGAGGACTAATAGGATATTTATTCCAAGGAAATAACAACCACAAAAGATTTAATTAAGCGATGAGGAAGATAATTATCACTTGCTATAAACACTCCATCTCACCCCAAGTTAAATTTGTGCAATGAGTAAGGGAATTCCTGAAAACATATCTAAAAGTTTTCCATAGGGGCATGTTGGAAAGTCCCATCTTCTTTTCACATCCATATAGCTGTAGTTCCCTGCTCCGAACCCAGAACAATGCAGGGAAATTTTCATTCCGGAAGCATCAGTGATCAGTGAGGGCATTTTGGGGTGAAACTGCTTGGAAAACCAATCTACCAGCTCCAGAAATGGTATTAGCATCTGACTTCCTTCTGCAGGTGCTATGATGACCATCCTTGCTCCTGTGGCTCACAATTGCCCTTACTTCTCCAGCTCTCTTGTTCCCCACAGCTTCAGCTGACTTATAGCTGGCCAGCAGAAAAGTCCAGGGAATGCCTACAAACTTTGATTTGGGGCTGAGAAAAGCCAATGATAATATTTTTTAAGATTTTCTGAGATTCTTAGGTGAACTTGACAAAATTCAAAGAACAGAGCAAAACATCAAAACACTGCCCTGTCCTCTCCAGGAGCTGATTCAGCCTATGGTCTTTCAGAGGTGCAGTTTTCCAGGTTCAATGAAACAATGCTTTATGATAATACTGTATTACCTTTTGAGACTGTTGAAAAACTCTACATGTGTGGTGGTTTGACTGTGAGTGGACTGATTTTCTTCACCTGCTCCCAGCCAGTGGTGCAGGAGGATGGGGAAAGGTGGTTTTGGTTAGTTCATCACGTTTTCTCTGCTGATCCTTCTTTCTCAGGCGGAGGACTCTTCCTCTGCTACAGTGTGGGATCCCTCCCAGGGCGGACAGTACTCCATGAACTTCTCCAGTACAGGTCCTTCCCATGAGCTGCAGTTCTTCATGAATTGTTCCAGTGTGGGTCCCCTTGAGATCATAATCTCCCCCAGCAAACCTGCTCCAGCAAGGACTTTTCTCTCCACAGTGCCACAGGCCCTACCAGAGGCCTGGTCCAGCACTGGCTTCCTACAGAGTCATATATATCCTCCTTTGGGCATCCACCTGCTCCAGCATGGGGTCCTCCATGGACTATAGGTGAATATCTGTCTCCATGATCTTCAGGGGAAGAGTCTGCCCCACCATGGTCTTTACCATCAGCTGCAGGACAATCTGATCTGGAGCACCTGGAGAACATCCTCCCTTTCCTTCTTCACTGGCCTTTCTTTCTGCAGAGCTGTTTCTTTTACATATTCTTACTTCTCTTTCTGCTGCTGTTTCTGCAGCATATTTTTTTTCTCTTCTTAACTCTGTTCTTTCAGAGGCACTCCCGTGGTTGCTGATGGGGTCAGCCTTAGTCCATCTTGGAGCCAGCTGATATTGGACTCTTTCAGACATGATAGAAACTTCCAGCAGCTTCTCACAGAGGCCACCCCTGTAGCCCCTCTGATACTAAATAACGCAATACAACATCTTTCCCCCTTCCTTCTGCCTCTTTTTCAGGTCTTTGTCATTCTATATTCCCTTTTCTTCTTAGACCTAGTTGAAGGACTGACACCTCTACCTTTCTTGTCTTTGTTTTCAACTAGTTTCCTTGCAATAAAATACCACCCAAAAAAAAAAAAAAAGGTAGAGAAGACAAGTGTAGGGTACACTTCTGCAAGATGTGCATAATAGGCTGGGGCATCTGGGTACCACAAGCATGCATCTAATAAAAGATGCTAGAAATAGTGTAGTTCAAGATACCTTTTAAAACAGTGAATGATAAAGATTTTTAAGGTAGTTTTATGTTTCTGTAAATCAGGAAAAGAATATGCTGCTATTGATCTAATATTATTAATCTATTCGTCTACTCTGCCTTATGAGGCATCTAGGTGTTGCTGTACTGTTAGCTGTTTATGACACTTCAGAGTCTAGGACAAGTGAAAGGTCCTACTCAGGGTGAAGAAATAACACCTTGGTACAATTAGAGGCTGATAAAGAAGTAGCGCTAGTAGTTTTTTTCCCTGGGAATTCCTAGCTGGATTCCTAAGGTTGTTTAGATGGTGGTTTTAAAAGAGACAAATTCCTATGAAACCAGACTGGAAGCTGAGTTTGATGCTTTAAGAGTATGGGATATCTTCTTTAAAGTGTTGACATGAAGTAGGGCTGGATCGTCACTTACCACCCAGGGCTTGCTGCAGAAATTGTAGATGGAGTAGAGGGAGTTGACTGTGTGGATGCCACCATACTGGAGCCCGATGATGAGGCTGCGGAAATCTTCTCCCAGTCCCATGCTGTAGGCATGCTGCCGAATCAGGACAAAGTCCGGCTTAAAGGACCTGGAAGAAATGAGGGGAGTGATGTTTTCCTTCCAAACGTTCAGCAACATATCCAGCCTCTCTTTGTTACTTTTCAATCCTTCCCCTTTCTTTTCACTAACACATTTTTCCTTCTCTGGGCTTCTCGTCATGAGTTGTTTGTGTTAGAAGGTAAAAAACCAAACCAAACCCCCTAGTCATCAAAAAAAAAAAAAAAAGGAAAAATCCAACATAGCTGCAAACGTGAGAGCATAGAAATAGGCCAAACAGATTTTCTGGTTTCCTTGTCACTCAGGCATGCACAGAAATTAGCCACAAGTGGAGCCAAGGGTCATAAATTCACTGGTGGGGGGATTCTCTTTTCTTTCTAAAAGTTTGGCCGTATTTGGAAAGCTTGTTGCAATGTGCAATGCAGATGAGGGAGCAAGTTTGTTTCCTGATGATTGAACTCAATATTGAAGCAATGCCCAGTGGGTGGGAAGATCATAAGGGATTTCAAAAAGCTATTGCACACATCCATTCATTGACATACTGTGGTGGTTTTACCACAAATTCAGCGATTTTGGACCAGAGACTCTGAGAGAAGTCACAAACACACCTCAAAATGAAGAAAACACACAAATATCACAGTTTATTTTGCGCAAACACAAAAACCCGACAAATAAAGTGCAAAACAGACAAACAAATTAAATTTTCCAGGGCCCGCGTTTGAGGTGAGGACGCTCTGGAGATAGAGCTTGTCTCTCTCTCTCTGGGCCCCCCTGGGAGACTCCGGGGTAATTAGAAGGGAGCACGTGGTCTCAAGATCCCCTTAGCTGTGAGCCTCTGCCCGGTTTTGACTGAGGAAACAACTCAAGAAAATTATAANGCACCGGCAAGTCTGCGCCGTGCCGCTCGGCGAAGCCGGGGCTGCGCCGCGCCGAGACTCCACATTGGGCCAGAGCCGCAGGAAGGAGCCGACCCTGGCCACTTCCGTGGCCGGGCAAAGCTGCCGCTTTCGCCGGCTTCTCCCAGGGCCGGGCAAAGCTGCCACTTTCACCAGCTTCTCCCAGGGCCGGGCAAAGCTGCCACTTTCACCGGCTTCTCCCGGCACCGCCGCTGCTGCTGGCTCGCCCGGTGCTGCTGCTGCTCTGCCGCCGCCGCTGGCCCGCCCGGCGCTGGCCCAGCCCTGGGACCGTGGGACAGCCCCGGTGGGGAATGGAGGTGGGGGGGAACGGTTTTATTTTCCAACCCACAACACATACATTCCCCCTTTAATCAGTTTGCTATGTATGCAGCACATCCCAGGCTCTTATGGCCAGGAATCAACAAGTACAGGGTAGGCATGGTATTGTAATTCATCAAATCAGCAGCACCCCTCATCTGCAGCTGTAACTCATGGCATGGACTTCCAGAGTATTATTTAGCAAGGCTGGAGCTGGGACTCCTATGGTTCAACATCAGCAGCTCTCAGCGAATGCACAGAAAAGCGAGGCCCATTCTAGGTAAGCCAAAAAACGACGAATTATCTTTCAAGCAGCCAGGTTTCATTCCTTGCTGATGGTGTGTTTTTGGAGCCATTCAAGAATCTCTGGAAACAGCCCTTGGAAAGAAGCTGTTACCCAAATGGTGCTCAGCAGTTCATTCTTGAAGGCATGGAAGGGGCTTTTCCACTGAAACGGGATTATTACATATGTTAACAGAGGTTGTAACAAGGACATTGGAAAAATTTCCATGGTGTAATAAAGATTTTCAGAAAAATGAGCTCTGTAACCAGGTCCCATTACCTCACTACCCTTGAAGATTTTCCTTGCTAAGAGACTATAATTTCTATCGTTTGGAAATACTTTGGGTTTATAGCCCCTATTTATATTTCCATCATTCTAGCAGGGAAATCTGTAACAGTGACTCTGGGCCAGATTGTGACAACAAACAGTGTACACAAACCCCAGCACAGCTTACTTGTTTTTAAGCTGTTTATTTTGTTTGTTGGCCTTGGACTTCTGTTATCGCTCATCCAAGAAATGGTGAGGAGCATGCTCAGCTTTTGTGATGCAAGAGGTCAAGTTTTGGAAATGCTGTGATTCCCTCCCATGGAGTTTTTTTAAATGCAGGCATGTTCCCTAATGTACTTGGCACCATAGGTGGTGCTTTCCTCCAGCAGTGAGATGCATAATGATCATCAGGAGGGCTGTGCTATCGCAGTGCAGCTGATTTATGGACCTCCCTGATGTCAGTTGGAAGGAGGCAAGTGGTGACCGCCTGCTGAGAAATAGCAAGTGAATATGAATCTTGAAAAGCTTGAGCTGCTCCATTCTGCTGGACTTGCTGTGTACAAAGTACCCTGGAGGCAGGCACAGGTCCTCAGAAAGGATTAACCAGCTTCCTAGGATCAGGGCTCAAAATCTGTGCTGAGTTAATGAACAGTTGTTGTGCCTGGAGGGGCAGGAGCTCCAGGCATATCTTTCCTCATCCAGCCTTCTGAGTGTATGAAAAAAAAATATGGACCCCGTTCCATGTCAAATTTTTCCCAAGACCTGACTCATGGAACAGCACTTACTGGGGTTTCATAGTAATGGTTCAGATATTGTTCTGGCCTCCCTGGAGGAAGCAGCGATATTTGTCCTTGAACATCTTCCCCGACACCTTGGATGGGGATGCTGTGCTGTGGTGGGGAGGAAGGATGCAAATTAGCATCGCCAGCTTCAGGGGGAGGACACACAGTGGCTGGGAAATTGCCTTCAGTGGCTCTGCTTCTGCGAGCCAAAAGCACTGGAAAGACAAAAGGAAAAAAGCTCTTGTCTTTTCAGACCCTGGCAAAGGAAAAGTTTCTCCACTTAGAAGATGGACACAAGAATACAGAATTAATGTAGAAAAGCCTGTTCTCAAACTCTGTATCCTGTAGGGAGGCAGGGCACTCTTTCATGCAGAAGATGAGGAGTCAATCTCTAAAGTGAAGGTGGACACTGAATCCCTGTTTTGAGCTGTGGAACAATGTGAATGTTCCCATGGATACCAGGAACAAGGCAGTGGAGTGCCAGGCCAGGGACTAGCTACGAATAAACATCAGCTAGAGAGCACCATAGCCTGTAACGGAGAAACAGTGATCAGCAGCAAAATAAGATGCAAGGGCCTAGGAAAGATAGCAGGAAGTAAAAGGGAAATTAAGAGTCATGGTAGGAGTAGTGGCATGAAAACTGATTAACTGGGGATACCAGTGATCTGGCGAGAAAATTTACTTCAGATGAGGATTCTTGTTTTTTTTTGGTAGAAGGCTACTTTTGTAAGCCACTGTTCATTCTCCAAGTGTAATGCTTAAGCTAACAGAGCAAGCCTTGGATTTTGGAATAGCTACTAGCATGGTTGTTTTCTTTTCTAGTTCAAGCCAATATCATCTCCTATGTCAGAAAGTTGAAATCCTTGGCAGACAGATAGGTTATGCAGAAGTCACACATTTGAAATTTCATTGCTAAAACCTTTGGATGAGCCAAACTCAATAGCATCTACTGTGCTGAAGTCCTAACCACCTGAGTCTGGCAGGACTAGGGGAGCTATGGCAAAAGCATACACCTTTACTCTTTACTGCCTCCATGTCTTCCTCCACTCCATCTAACCACTTCCTCCACTCCACTTCCAACCAGAGTTTAGGTGACCATGAGGGGTCTCATATAAAACTGTACCTATTCCTTGCTAAAGACAGATCATGCGAATGGGTTTCATCAGAAAAGGAATACAGCAGACCCTATTCAAACATCTAGTAGGCAGGGAGATGGGACTAAGTAAATGGAACTAAAAGTAAACCACAGGTTTGAAATATATTACTAACAATCTGTGTTCTGCATGTTGGTGCACTGCTCTTCCTGGACTGTGTAGACATCTACCTGAAGTTGTGAATCTTCCTTAGCATAACAGCTGGGTGGATGACACTTTTGGGAGAAAGCTGGAGCCCAGCTTTTGACACAAACCATAAAAGAAGCTCTTTTCAGACCCCAAGAGCTCAGTTATCATTTGAGTTTTGCTTCCAGTCTGGCAAAATAAAGTCCACTAAAATGAATCTAACTTGTTCTCAGAGTGGAGAAGAGACAGAAGATCCATTGTTTTAAACAAGCAAGCAAACAAGCAAATAAACAAACATGCTATTGGAAAAATTTGATTTTGAGATTGAAATAGTTGGTGAGATTCCATCTTCCTCTGGAATGAAAAGGTGCTTTTCTCTCAGCTCGTTTTGCATAAGCAGTAACCTTTGTCACACATGGCATGTGCCTTTCAGTGCTCTGAGTGGTGCACAACTGAACCAGACACCGCCAGAGTGAATCAGCTCCCCACAGATCCCTATGGCTTTCCTCTGCAGTAAGTTGCCTCCTTCTCCCAGACGCTATCCAAGGAATGTGGTAGTTGCTCAGCCTACCTCTCTACCTCGTGTCTGGCTAGGAAGCTGCTAGCACTGCCAGCCCTGTGTCTGGATCAGCTACTGTGGTGCAGGATGCTTATCTGCATTTAATAAACTCTTTTTTCAACTTGTTCAAACGCCTTTTAAAAGTTTTCTTCTTTCTTACTGGTAAAACTATACTTTTAGAGACAAACCTAAGTAGAAAGCCTGGACCAAAAATGCCCAATAGGAAAAGATCCAACTGCAGAATATAATTTCCTGGGTTAGACCTATCTACCCTTAAATATGTGAGAGCATTAGCTGTCTTGGAAATAGTTTTGTCAGAAATGAGGGAATACAAAACAATTTAAGGGATTCTTGATGTTAAATATGGAAGTCAAACATCTCAGAAGCAGCAGTAGCTATTCTGGCGACCATGTGTCTAACTTCTTTCATTATGAGATGATTAGCTCTGAGAAGATCATCAATAATGTTTCTGTGCAGAAAGCAGATCCCCAGCCTGCTTTGTGGTAGAGAAGATGATGATAGCAAATCCTGCTGGGAGTTTTCATGCCTTAAAGAGATCTCCTATATCTTATTTCTGTATACAGCCATAACTCTGGCTTGCTTCTTTGTCTTTCAGCTTTTCTCACTGAAGTACAAAAAGATTCATGAGCATGAAGAAGGAACACACAGGAACAGATTATTTGTATGAAAAATAGTGTGGTCAGCACACTAGATTGTCCCCCTGTATTCAGCACTGCTGAGACTACACTTAAAACACTGTGTTTAATTTTGGGCCTCTCACTAAAATAAGGATTTTGAGGTGCTGGAGTGTGTCCAGAGAGGAGAAGGAAGTTGTTGAAGGTTGTAGTGAGGTGGGAGTTGATTTCTTCTCCCACATAAGAATGCCAGGGGAGGTTTAGTTGATATTAGAAAAAAATTCTTCATGGAAAGGATTGTCAAGCATTGGAACAGGCTGCCAGGGAAGTAGCTGAGTCACCACCCCTTGAAGTGTTCAAAAGCTGTGTGGATGTGGCACTTGGGGACATGGTTTAGTGGTGAACATGGTAGTGCTGGGCTAACTGGGCTAATTGAGTTGGACTCAATGATCTTAGAGGTCTTTTCCAAGCTTAAGATTTCTACGATTGTCGAAACACCTTTTAATGACCCCTCAACTGTGAACCATTTGTAGCCTAAGGGAAGACCTGCCGTATACTTCAGCAGCATGATGGATTTTGAGAGCTTTTTATCAGTGCTGCAGGAGAAGGAGGGGCTCTCCTGCTTTCTTTCTTAAAGACTGCCAATCTTAAAAGACAATTTACATTTCATGTCAATAGAAAAAGATCTCCCCAAAACACTGAAGATGCACATCCTCATTTCAGGTTCTGTCTGCCTTCCATTATTTAAGAAAGCTTTATTCAACTTTCAGATGCTTCCCAGTGATCAACATATTTTGACTAAGTTCTCTTCCAAAGCCTTTCCTATCTGGTTAGCATGACAGAGATACTACAAGCTTTGCATTATTGGCAATTAATGGAGACTTCAGGGAAGCTTCCGAGGCACAATTCCAAACCACAAATGGCTGCAATTCTCTGAGAAGTGCAAAAATCCCTTCAACTGTGCAGTACCTCAGGTGTCTGTTAACAAATAGAAAATGGCATTTACAAATAGGAACAAGTTCTTTTTGTGTTTTGTGTTTTACTTGGGTGTTAATAGTATTGTTATTACATTACTGGAAATTACTATGGAATCTATGACATTTTCACCCATCACAATGTTAGATTCAACATTATGTTGGATGTTGTAGTAAAGTGGGAAATTTGCTGAGAACGAAAATGTAATTTCACTAAAAACCTCATGTGATATTTTCTACAGAAAGAAATAAATCCTGCTGAAGTTACTCAAAAAATAATGAATGCGATTAGTTGTATGAATAACATGAAACAGAACATGTTTTAGAGAAAAAAGAAATCAGTATAGAATAAAGACTGACCTTTCTTTACCAGGATGGAGTAGACAAGCAGAGGGTATTTTGGGACAATGTAATAGAGAAAGACTAGGGAAAAAACATGGAGTGTGTGAGAGATTTTAGCAAAAGCAGCAGGAACCAGAAATCACAGTTACAGTAGGACCAATATTGCTATATGCAAACAGGGTCACTCAGGAAGATGCTCTACTTTGCTTCTCAGCCACAGATCAATGGTCAACTAACCATGAAATCATGTCACACACTCCCTGAACTGCACTATGGCAGTCTCAAAAGTCTGCTGTATGTTTTATTTCTAAACTGATCATTTACAAGGAAAAGCATGTGGACTCGGACAACGCTTGAATGTAGGAACAACCGTACCTGCAACTTGCCATCAAAATTCTTCTGACTCAAAGCTTTCACAGAACATGATCCAAATACTTTCCAACATCATATAATATAATCACAGAATAATCTAAGTTGAAGGGGATTTTCGGAAACCATCCCGCCCAACACCATGTTCATTGCAAGGGCTAAATTCAAATCAATGTTAGGATAATCAGGGTCTTGTCAGGCCAAAGTTTGAGTATCCCCAAAGACAAAGCCTCTATGGGCACTTGTATTTGTACTCTGCCTCAATAACAGGTCATTAACAAAGATTGATCTTGATCAGTATACTGTAGGTGCCCTTCACTTCTCTGTTTGCCATTCCCTGCAATGCCTTAGTACAAACCCATGTGGGAAGGAGAAAAATTCTGACAGAATTGATAAAAATTAAAGAGTCGATCAAGACTGAAACAATCTACAATAGTCTTTAACCTTAAATTTTGCATTCAGTCCAGGATTAACTAATTAATGAGTGCTCTGGCAGCACATTCCTTATTTGAAAGAATTACTGCAAATGAAAAAAGGTCAAGGAGTAGTTTAGTCTGAGATGCTCCCCACCCTGGTCTGCTCAGAGTGACTTTTGCTTTCTGGCAGCTGACTGCACACCAAATGTTTTCCCAATAACTGTCAGTATCCTTCCTGCACATCGGCTGGGTGCCAGCTGCTGGGGAGGTGAGGGGTGACATTATTCATCTGGGAGATCAGTAAACCCTGAAGGGAGAAGCAGGCCTCAAAGCAGATGTTTAGCAGCAGGAGCTAAGG
>VYZS01062222.1:16768-29054 GCA_013400695.1 Neodrepanis coruscans
TTTGTTATCTTTCCACTGCTGATTCAACCAGCAGAACAAGCACTGAACTGGAATGTTTCCGGAATATTTTCTTTGCCAATACCTTTTTCCTGTCTGCCTTTTCTGAGATTTTTTTTTTTGTGAGAAATGGTCTCACAATGCTCCAAGCAAGGAGAGAATGTGGAGGTGAGCCTTGCACTCTACAGAGTCCTTGTACTGTAAATTTGGATCAGCATTGTAGGTAAGAAGTGGATCTCCAAATAAAACTGGGGCCATCTCTGCTATAGCCTGGTATACATTGCAGAGAGGTCACTCATGGTCAGAGCTGCTACACTGATAGATAGCTGTGTGAAGGCAAATTTTCTTTTTTTCCCCCCATTACTCTTGGTTTTGCTTAGACAATGATAGAACCGAAAAACAAAAGGCCTTACCTGGAGAGTTTTGCCTGTTTAGAGATATGGAGTATTATCCATGTTAGGAGTTTCAGGGAGTATTATCCATGAAAATATTTTGGGCTGGAATCACCAGTTCACTAGGCAGAGAAGGCCTGAGTCTGAAATCAAAGGTTTACTGTTGACTTAAATAAAATGCTGGGGAGTTTTCCTTAGGTTTAACTCTTCACTACTTCTCCTGCGAAGCAGATCACCAAGCAGTCTAGAAGATGATGCATGTTTGATTACATTTACTGCTCTTGTGTGAATCTTGGCAATCACTCATGAAAAAAACCACAGGTACTGTGGCTCAAAGGTCTGTGGCTCAAATATTCAAAAGCTAATCTCCCAAATTTTCATTTTCATTAGATTTTAGTAATTCAAAATTGTAAATGCACTAGATTTCTTGAAATTATGTTTCTGACCAACATAATATAAAATGCAGCATAGATTAAAAAATAAATAACTGCACCCACTTTGGATTATGACATTTGTTTCCTGCAAACAATGAAATGTTAGTACTTGAAATCTTCTGAGTGCATTTCTATCCAACGTACACATTGCAGAGAATAGCACTGCTTGAGGTCATTTGATTTTAACTCTTTTGTGTCTAGGCAAAATTTATGAAAAGACTAATGGAAAGAAAAATGGATATAAAATCAGAGAGGTTAAGCAGTAGTGTGTTTTATCTAATACTCTATTTCCAGTAGAGGTCACTGCTAATTTGATGTACATTACGGTAAGAAATTCTGCAGTAGAAAATAATGGAATATATTCTCATGTTATTAAAATCTAGCTTTTGAAAATTGTCATATTCCTTAAAACCTGAACCATATGCATCATATTAGCTGTTTTGGGTTTACTTGTGTTTACTTGTTTGGGTTTACCTGATGTTCTTGTTATCCCCTTTTGTTGAATACAGCTTCAATGTCATTTTCCGGAAATTAATGCACACAGTTTAAAAAAATCTATTTCCTGTTTCAGTTACAAATACATTATCTTTTGACTAAATAGATGTTTCCTCATTTATATCTGATGAGAAGAGGCAATTCTCTTAGTTCTATCCACCTTTTCAGTCCTTTTCCGTGTACATTTATTCTGCTTCCTCGTGTTTATTTCTGATTTCAAACACAGTATTAATCTGTCTTCATAACAGTTTTTTTCCATGTCTAAGAGTTTTTGCCATCAATTCTGGCCCTCTTCTATTTTTGCTATCCCTGGGGACCTAAAATCTGTGTAATAAATCATAATGACAAAGTATAAATTAATTTAGCATGCATATGCATGCAATAATCTGCTTCCTCTAAGACTCTTGGTGTTTCTTGGACTGTCTTGTAGTTGATTCAATCAGCTGTCAATTTTTTTAATAAATGTATTTTCCAAAAGAATTTTGCTTTTGTCTCTGACACATTTTTTTTGGACTAAAGGGCACCTAAGTTAAATGCCAAGCCACAGACAGCTTTCCTATACATAACAGTATTTTAAATCAAATTGATTTTGTTATAAGAATGGAGTTTGGCTACAGACAGAAGATTTCCTTCTGCTTATAGGACTGGAACTTTCTATTGGTAAGGCTTAAAATAGTCATATTAGAGTTCAGAAAAAAGTTTAAGACTGTTTTGGGGTGTTTCCTGGCTCCTAAAACAGCTGTATTTTACATTTTGTTATAAAAGGGAATTAAGTCCCAGAAAAGTAAAATGCAACCTTCTTCAAATTGCTCTAGAACAGCTCTTCTCTAATAAATGTGACTTACACGCATGTGTATAAATAAGTGAAATGTAGGTATTTCATTTGAATGAGCTTGGAAATTGTGATGACTTGCAGAACGCATGTACTGTGGTCATCCAGAATTCATATTCATAAAAATTATGTATCATGTCACACAATATGTATTCTCTCATCTATATTGCATATGTTTTAGCTTAAAGTTTCCTAGGGAACTGCTAGGAAGTAGGGGGGGAAACATGAAGAAGAAAGTCTTGGCCTCTTTGGACTCTGTTATTACTAGTTGCTGAACCTTCCTTCTCTTTTGCAGTTTAGCAGATACAGCCCTGACATTGCTTATTTTTGTGAACTTTGGTATGGTTATAACTAGATGTCCACAGGAAACACCCAAGAAACTTGATAAAAAGAGTCAAAACCATACAGTATTTCTATCCACGAATTAGAAAGGCCAAAGAATTGAGACTAGATATCTAGACATTTAACATTTCATGAGATAAATAGCAGACTGGGACTCCAGCACTATCAGTGACTGTCAAGTGAAAAACACTTGGGGGTAGGAATCCTGGAAAGGATATATGGATACTCTGGTGCCTATGCTATGCTGGTGCCACTGGTTATGGCACAGTGCTATAAAGACAGTTGTCACCATAAAATGGCTAACAATGGACCACAGCAGGATGAGAAGGACGTCTCTCTAATGCTCCTAGTGTGTCCCTAACTCTCCTGGGAAGGGGTAAACCTCATCACGCTGTCAGTGGTCTCCAACATCTTGTTTGTGCTCCCTTAAGGGAGATGGGATCAGAGTTCAGAAGCAGAATCATCAATTTTTCCTCATAGTGACATTTATAAAGATATTAATAATATTCTAAATACTATGTAAGATGCTTCTCAAACAGAATTTCACAGTCTTCCACTGAATAAAACTTAGGGTCACAGGACAATGTAGTTACTTAGGGGATGAAAATTTGTATTTGTTTTGTATTCTTTTTCACCCTAGGCAGATCCAATCTGCAGATGTCAGCTTCTGACTCTGGGAAAAAAATTCTTTTGGTTAGATTCATATAATTATTTTTAAAAGGAAATAATAAATTTGTAAGCTCAAAATCTGTAGAACAGATCAGCAGAAAAGTAACATTCTTCTTAGATGAACAAGAGATAGTTCTCAGCCATGTCCTGGGGTACTGAAGAAAAATAGAAGATCTGAACTGAAATTCTGACCTCTCTGAAGTCAACTGGACTGATTTTCAGTGACCAAAGTAAAGACAAGATTTCACACCAAATTTCAATATCTTAGAAGGAAATTTGAAGGGAAAAAAAATCAAAGTTAATAAAAATAAAGAAATACCAAACACCAAATTTTTGTGTATATTGGGAATGCTGTGTGAAGTTCTTAATGAGATGAAAACTTAGTAGAATCATAAGTATTTGAAGGATTTAAGCTTAATGGTAGAGCTGTTGTTTCAGATAACCATAAGAAAAATAGTGTAAGGAAGGCATTATACTAAAATAGTAATTGGGTAATAACTTATTTGATCTTTTCAGTGTTTAACTACAGAACTGAAATCAAGTAAAATGGTTTTTTACTACTCAGAGTTGCCTAAATGTGCTAATGTAAATTAGAAATACTTTTGTTTATAAATTTGAAGGACTTACAGGTTAAAGAACTAGTTATAAATTGACTCAGTCTGCTAGAGGAAACCCATGCTAAACCTGATCTGCCTTTAATAACCAAGAATGTGTTTTGTCTCCTACCCTCTTGAGATTTAGTTGATATTAATGCAAGATGTGAAAGGAAACTCTGTGCTTCGTTTTTAGTAGCTTTTAATCTTGCAAAAGAAGGGATTGAAAATGAGATAAAGAAGATTTTGTTTGAAAATTTAATGCAAAACTGAAGATATTCCAGTCTTTCAAACACTTATACATTTGCTTTATGCACATTGATATAATTTTGTGAAGCTCATTTTCAAGATAGAGGGTTACAACTGGACTGGTGTAAATTCCATAATTTCAGGTTCAAGTGAAATGAATGTGTCTTTTATGTAGTTAGCTAATAAATTATAGTTAACTACACAGCATTCCTAAGTCATTACAGAAATCCTTAATCAGAACAGAAGTGAATGTGTAGTTAAAACCATGATGCCCCTGAAATTAGTTATGATGCTAGGATGCTTTATGATAGAAAAAGTAGTTTCTTCACTGATTTGCAGATCTCCTTTCTGTGGATTGTCCACATGTCACTGGTGGGAGTTAAAGGCAGCACATGGATCAGCCGGCCCGCAGGACCTGGTGTTCCAGCCCCGGGTGAGCCCTTTTCCGGTTAAGCAGGTAGGAGCACATTGCAGCCAAAACCACCCTCAGCAAAGCATTGGTGCTGCCTAAGTGCCGCTGTTGGGTCCGAAGAGATCAGGCAGCCAAAGCAAGACTTGCAAGTCTGTCATGAGGGGTCCTTGAGGGCTATGGCCTTTCACTCGTGAAATTACACTAATGTTAAACGAAAAAAATATGTTTTAAAATAGTTTCCTAATTCTTTGGATGCCTGACCCTGACTCGTTGTTCAAAATAATAAATAAAGGAGTGCTTAGGTGGGGATTTTAGAGGAGAAGTATCCTCATACATCAGTCTGAAAACTAAGAACTGATGAAAATGCAAGCTGGTACATAGGGCATTAAATCTGGAACATTCAGTCATCAAACTGGGAGCTCCTAGTACTCACTGGACTCCAGCTGGATGTACCACGCTTTTCCACCCCGGCTGCCGGACTCTGTGGGATAAGGGAATAAGGAATGTGGTCCAGGCTGCGGGGCATGGCTGTGGAGGCTGCCTTCCAGAGAGGCAGCCCAGGTGACCGTGGGGGTACATTTGTAGTTACACTGGTGGGTACAGGGGTGGGTAAACGGGCAGGTACCCTGCCAGATACACGGGTGGATAAGCTGGCAGGTACACGGACAGGTACACCCGGGCTATTTCCACTGATGTCGGGCCATCCATGGTGCTACCCCCAGCACCCAGACAGGTCCGGCTTCACCTCAAAGTGTCCCGCGCTGCCCTGACGAACATCCTGCGGGCAGCGCTGCCCGGGCAGCGTCACCCGCACACTCCGCAACACTCTCCGGCTCTCGGCGGGTCCTTGTCCCCGGGACCCCCTCCCGTGCCTGCGGGCGGCTGCGAGGCGAGCGCGGGAGTGCAGCCGGCGGGCCCGGCGCGGTTGCCGCGGAGATGACGGGCAGCCCCTTCTGCCCGTGCCCCCGCCCCGCAAACATGGCAGCAGCGGCGGCGCGGCGGCCGCGGGTGGCTCCGGCTCCGGCGGGGAGCGGTAGCAGGTGAGGAGCAGAGAGGCGGGGAGGCGGCGCCCCGGTCCTGCCCTGCCCTGCCCTGCCCNTCGCGGCCCCCCAGGTAGGAGCGCGGGGCCTGCCTCGGAGGGGTCGTGAGGCTCGGCTACGCTCCCGCTGCCCTTCTCTCCGGAGGCATGAGTAATCACTTTTCCCGCACTGGATGTGCCAGCAGGCTGGCCCTGATCGGGACTGGGGGTCCCGAACTGTGCGACTGTCACCCGATGTTTTGGGGTGCTGACTGGCCTATCCATCCCTCTTTCTTTCCAGCAGCCGGCCTTCGGCGTTGCTGGGACTTGCTGTCCTTTATTCCGGCTTCATACCGCAGGGTACTTTCTCTCCAGCCCTAGGCAGGGCATGCGTTTATGTAGAGCACTGGTGTTTTGACGGATTGGTTTTTTTTTCCTATGGTTTCAGTAATAGTAGTTGGCTATCTTTAAATAGCCGCAGTGTTGTTTGAAAGCTTTTATTGTTAAATGAGTTAAGTTCCAACAGTCACCTTCTGAAAGTACTTGTTGCCTAACAAATACAACCTGAAAGGAAGTGTATCAGTGGAGTATCACGCGAAAAAACTAAAAAAATGTTTGTTGACTTGCTTTCAAAAACTTGGTAGCAATTAGGCATCTGTCCAGCTCAGAAGCCTGTTACACCGCCTCATGTAGCTTTGTTGCTGAACTGATCTTCTACTGCCAGAGTATCTTTAGATATTGTACGAGGTGTTGCCCAGCAGTTGCCCAGGGCTGCAAACCAGTGACGTTTCTATTCAAAATCCCACCCAACTTCCCCATGTTTGTCTTGCCTAGCTTGCTGGAAGAGGTGAAGTGTGTCTGGATAAACTACCCTCTGCCTGAGTTCTTGGTTGACAAGTGCTATGGGTATGGGTTGTCGACATGTGTGGCTACTGCTGAAGAGCAGCCTCTCCCAGTCACAGCAGTTATTCTCTCCGTCTTCTAGTAGCCAAAATCTCCAGTTTAGCCTTGCCGTGCTCTTTCCCCTGCACAGTGAACAGAGAAGCCTTAGCCCTTGCTGCTTGTTTGACAAGAGCTGTGAAGCTTCATATGGATGAATAGGATCTTTTCCTGTGGGAGAAGTACAGATACTCATTTTGGAAACCCCCTTCAGATGAGAAAGGGGGATTGTGGGTTTGGAGGTGACCTGAAGTATCTCCCTCAACCTCTCGTGCAACATCAAACCTCTCCCTCCTACAGTTCCTATTGTCGGGTGCTTGGAAACTTCCACTGTTTTCAGTAAGCTGTTGGCTTGTGCTGTCATAGCCTTCCTTGGCCTGCCTGGCTCCTGAATACTGAAGGTCACCCAGCAAATCTCACTCTTAACTGCTTCTCTACTACAAATGCTCCAAGCCCCCTTGTACACTCCTAACTGTGGCCTTCCAATCAGAAGATGATTCTTCAGACCTGTGTGCAGACAATTCTCCTAGTCCTCTACATTAGCAACATAGGCTAGAGTTTGTTTGGGGTTCTTTGGAGGATTTTTTTTTTAAGTTTATTAGTTTGTTTGAGGTTTTTTTGTTTGTCCAATTGTCTTTTACTATCTTGGGCCTCTGTTGCATTAGTAGCAGTTGCTACTAATGTGATGTACTAATGTGATGTACTAATGTGATGACAATGATTTCTGGTGCAAATGGTCTGCATTTTCATCAATTTTAAAAAAATTCCTTTTCAGCTCCCATGGCACTGGAATAAAAGATGCTGATTTTGGTATTGGAGGTGGAAAAGGAAAAATAAATTATTCTAAGTCAGTAAATGAAATTTACTTGAAGATTAAGGATTGCCTAAGGTTAGCACAACTGTAGGGTAGCTTTGCACAGGGACTGGAGTGAAGACCATAAACTATTATTTATTTTGCTTGTTAAAATCAAAACCTCTTGAAAGAAATGCAACACTTCTCCCAAAATACTTAACTGTAGTTGTTTTAGAGTTTATTTACTCTTTAAGGAAGAGTAGACTATATGGAAAGCTATTACTACTTATTAACATTGTAATTCTCATGATCAAGGCAGCTTCTAGGTCGGCCATAGGTACAGTGTGTCTAAAACACAGCTTAGACAGGTGTCAAGGGGAAAACATGAGGAAACAAAATGTATTTGTTTAGCTGCTTGTAGCTGGTCCAGTTCATGTGCCTTGCTTTTAGTGTTTGACATTTTTCATGTTTTATTAAAACCTGTTTTTTCTCACAATAATATGTCAAGGGAGTAAAATCCAGTAAATGTCTAGGGGGATCTTGTGATGATCTGCACTTGGCTTCTGCTCCATCCTGACCTCTGTCACCCAATGCCCTGACTTTGGAGGACACTAACCCCATCAGAGCTTGGAGGAGTTGTGGGGGCAGCTCTCGTGGTACCTTAGCTGTGTATGAGAATGTCTCAATCTTCTCAGCCTCTGTTGTTACAGTACAGACTGTTGTGAATGAAGGATTACCTCATCAAGAAGAGAATCCGAGACTTGGCTAATTTTTTATCTTTAGGGCCAAAATCCAGATACTTAATTTGAGTGCTTTTTAGTAAATTAGGAACCCCAGCATTAGATTTCATGCAGCAGAAAAATTACTGTTAGATTTCATTTCCTCTAGGTTCTTTTCTGATACATCATTTTGTAAACGAGATGAGCTGGAGTCATCATGTTTTGACTTTGATTTATGACATGTTGTTTTTCCCAACAACTGTCTTTTGTCTTGATTTTCATTTTTAATAAGTATGTGGGAAGAAAATGCTTTAGCTTCTACAATTTGTGCTAAAAATAGGGCTGAAACTTTTTACTTCAAAGGCAAGAAGTTGGTACTCCCATCTATGTCATTAAAGCAGACTAGGTTGAAAGTATTCCAGTGTAATGAAATGTTGGTGCTGTATGTTGTTTCTTCAAAGCTGAGAAAGAGTGAAAGACTTCTCACTGTGCAACCTAATAATTAGGACATTGCAGTAGCAGACAGCAACAAAGAATTACGCTACTGTAAGTTAAAAACAAACAAAAAAAGACCAACACAAAAAACCCCTTTGTTACTCTAGACCAATTTTAATCATCTTATTTAGATATGGAAGCCTGATCTGGGATTTAAATTTGTAGAAGTTCATAATTCTTAAATAGAAACGTTTAGTTTGTTCTAAAAAGAGAAGTTTTGACAATTGTACTGGTTTTGTGTTATACAGAGTGGTTTGATTTTGTTCCAGTGGAGAACAAAACCAAATTTTAGAACATGAAAATTGCAAGGGAGGGAACTGTCAGCCTCTGGCCACTTTTTAACAGAAGTTTCTGCATACATTCAAGCACTTTGAATTGTTAACACATATTTAATATAGTAGGGTGTTTCCTGAGATAAGAAAGACAAGTAAGTTTTGAAACAGCACTTGTGTAAATAAATGTGTGGATTGTTGTATTTTTAGAGGAGACAGTTTTAGACTGAATCTTGGAAGTTAATTTTAATTTATGCTTTGAAGCATAAATATTTTTAATTTATGCAATGAAAGTGCTTTATTCACTTAAGTTATAATTAATGTATGAAGACAATTTAACATGCCTAATTAGGAAACATGTATAAAACAAAATTAATGTGCTTTCTGTGAGTCTCTCTGAAAATATGCTAGAAATGTACATAGTGGTGGATGCCAAACTTGTGCTCAGTTTGTAATATAGTCATTATGTTTCAAACTGTAGTTGTATTTTTGAAAAGGGAAAAATGCTGGGTTTTGACTTCTGGAAGGCATTGTTCTGGCAGTTGTGCTAAGTTCTCCTTGGTTCAATCCTGCTGTCATCTAGCCAGTACTCAGAAATGTCAATGCTGTGTCAATATAGCATGTAATTCTGACATACTAAAATGGCACTCAGCTTTAAAATACATCTATATATTAGGGTAGTGGATGGGTGTCAGACTGGCCTATATTATCTGATGCAACCCTATCTTTCATATGAAAATATTTCAGAGCCTTAGCCTTGATCTGTTCTCCTCAATGGTATTCTTTGTAATCTTCAAAGAGAGTATGTGCAAAAACATGTTTTATGCTGAATTTTGTTTAGACTTGCTCAGGATATTTGCAAGTTGGCTATACAGAATTTTAGTTATCTATTTTAATGAAGATGTTTAAGTCTTTGGTACAATTTTAATACTGGCTTTCATCTTGTACTCAGACAGGCCCTGCAGGAATGGGTGGGGGCTGAGCAGCATTTCTAATGTTCTACTAATACATTCAATAAGGTTATTTTTTAATTAAAAAATGAAGATGTCAATTTAATCCAGCTAATGCCTTTTCTTCACTTTCTAGTCATTTAAGTATGGCTCAGGCTTTGCCTGCAGTACTCCAGTAATTCTGACATATCTTCTCTCTGCTAAACTGTTTTTTTCTTTTCATTGGGGTTGTTCTTGTGACAATTTCAGTGATATTTTCCTGGCTAAAATCCATCACCTGTATTCTGTCATTTTTCTTGAACGTTAGATTGTGGAACTGTCAGCAAAGAGCCTTTCCTTGGCCTGCCTTTGTTACTTTTGCTCCTTCTTGTCACACGCCATCTTTTGGCAGCTTCTTGAGTGGGTCCTGTTTTTTTTACTATCTTCCTGGAGTTCTACAGAGCTCACACTGTCTTTTGGGGCTATAGACTTTCTTTTTTCTTTCCTGAGGTGCTTCGACTTTTGATTTCTACTGTCATTTTCTTACACAGTTGACTGGTATCAGATCTGCTTCTTTCCTCTTATCCACTCTCTGTTAGCTTGTTCCAACTCTTAAAAGTCCACAAAGCACATATTGCCCAGTTGGTCTTGTATTATAGACACCACCAGTACATATCTTTTTCTTTCAGTCAAGCCTGCAAGCTGAAGGATGTGGGTGACTTTCATTTATTGTGCAAAAGAGAAGTTGTGCCCTGACTTTACTGTTGTTTCCTCTATGAAATCTATGTCATGTCTATGCTTTTTTTTTTCTTTTAATTATTATTTTTCTTTCTGTCTAGACAGCTGAAATTCTTGTGCAGACCCTCACTTCCCATCCTGATGGTGATTACTTCCTCTGCAGCTTCTAATATTTATACTGTGTTTTCCCATCCCCTAGTCTGTCCAAATCCCATTGCTGATATTAATGTTTTTGCTTATGGCATAAGGTTTAAGTTCTTCTCATCCTTCAGATTCCATTCTTTCAGCTGGCCTCTCTTTGTTTCAAGAAATTTACATTTAAGTTTGTGTCCTTGCTTTCAAGGTTTTTCTTAGTAGAGACCCTTCCTCTCCCCTATTTGTCATTTTTATCACTTGTTTCTTTCCTTGAGCCAGTTCTGCTTTACTGGCTCTGCTTTCCAGCAGCTGCCTTGTCTGTCTTTTTCCCCTCCAACCTAACACAGAATTATCCCCTTTCACTGATCCACAAAACCACTGTCATCTTTGCTTCTACATTATTGCTTGATATCTGCTTTCCCTCAGTTATTTGTTTTATCTTCTTGGGGGTTTGTGAGGTTTCTGGAGCCATATTCTTCTACCAGTGCTGAACTTCCTACCATCAATATACAAACTAAAATGAGTTTGGAGAAAGAATTAATAATTTTAATTGTTTACTGGTAAAAGAGGTTTATATTTTTTCCTCGCTTTTATAGAAATTATTTGCCAGATTGCATGTGGACAACCATAACATAAGCAGAGTTATCAGAAGTTACTGAACAATTTACCAGGTAGATTATCTTTCATTTTTGTCATCATCAGAGGTACATTTCCAACAAGTTTTGCTGCTGGTTCTTTGCAAGGAGCTCCAGAACAGGTCTGAGTTAACACTGCAAGTGTGATAAAAAGCACATGTCAAAAGGAAGCAGTGCATACGCTGGTGAACCCTGTAACAAAAAGTGCTGTATTCCAGCTGGTTTGCAGAAATTGTACTGGGGAAATACGGCCATTACTCATGCAAGACCTTTATTAAAGACATGTAATTTAATGGCAACCCCCATGACTGAATAAAAATTCTGTGTCAGCTACTGTCTTTTGAATTAGCATCTGTTGGTTTGTTTTCTGGGTCAGGAAAAAGTAAATATGAACTTGTAGTAAGGCTAAGTTGTTAAAAAGAATTGAGAAGTTTTCATTTGTAAATTTTAGCAAAATTGAAAACTTCACTAGAATAGTTAAATTGTTGCAGAAATTGAATTGAAATTATCTGTCTTTGTTTCAGCTTTGACATTGATGGTATTTTGATCTTAATACAGCTGTTTTAATTTCATGAAACATTTGAAATATTATGAGTTAGGCAAAACTAAATTCTTGATGACATATAAGCTTTTCTATATTTTTGGGTGTTCAGTCTTCAATATTCATCCAAAATATTTCAGAGAAGCAAAGTCTGAATAAGATGTATCACAACCACTTACTACAGAGATGCACAGTAATCTGAACAACTAATCTTAATTAATATTGATGTAAGAACAAAGGACGTAGGGATCTGGTGTTCTGTTTGTAATGTCAGTAAAATGCAGAACTATAGAAATATTCTTCTGTAAATACTTACATTCTGAAATTATTCTCCTCTGGTACCTTTGGCCGTTTATATCAATTGGTAGTAAAAATACAGAAAGAATTTAGATATTTGGTTTTAAAATATAATGGAATGTGAAGAAGTAACTGAAGTGGTTGAATGAAACAGAGTTTGTGAAAATGCTACACAAGTTTCTAACAGCTGTGGATGATGAAGGAAAGGGCATCATCTTTATTATTAATACTTAATAAATTAAAATTATTTGAAAAAGAAAACCAGTTTTCCTAAGCTTTCCCCTTCCAGTTGGTCTGGGGAAAAATGGGTAGTTATGAAAGCCTGGACTTAGAAGATGGAAGTGTTTTTCAATATGTTGG
>VYZS01062225.1:0-15078 GCA_013400695.1 Neodrepanis coruscans
TGTTTTTTGGGGGGTGGGTCTGGGTGGGGTTTTGGAGGCGTCCCTGTGTGTGTTTGGGGTGGATGTTGGGGTGGTTCTGGGTGTGTTTTTGGGGGTGTCAGTGGGGTTTTTTGGGAGGGGGTCGCTGCCGGGGCGCGGCGGCGTTCGCGGAGTTCCGAGTTCTGCAGCGCCCTCGCGTGGCCGCGGACGGCGCCGCACCCGCGTCCTGCGCGGATGGAAACGCGCGTGGGAGCCCCTTTTTTCCCCTTTTCTTCGGTCAAAAAGCGCATCCCACCATCAAACCTGCAGCCCCCAAACCCCACGCAGCCTCCAAACCAGCTGTTTCTGCGAATTTCCCCTTCCCGCGGTGAGAAGTGAAGCAAAACCCTGGTGTGTCTGGGGAGCAGAAAGTGGGAATTTTGGGGGTTTTTTTGGTCCCCACTGACAGCCCCATGTCCCCCAGGGGCCCAGGGAAGGCAGCGTGACCCTGGAGGGCTCAACCTGTGCTGGTCCCCGAAGGAGCCACTTGCCCCCCAAACTGCCAAATACCAGGTTTAATAAAAATAAAATGCAGACTAAGAATCTTTTCCAAAAACGCTGAGTATCACGAAGTTCGAGGTCTGTACAGCTCACCCGCAGAGGAGTGGAAATGCCTCCTGTGCCGGACTTGAAAGCTTTACATTTTTCTTTTAAATACCATTAGAAGCAATTAGTGCTGCCTCCCCAATGTCCAGAAATGGCTTTTGTTGCTTTTAAGTGGGTTATTATAAACTTGCTGTTGATGGACTTTTAAACCTTAGGAAACAGCATAAAAAAAAAAAAACAAACGTTTGGGGAAGGGGGTCTGTGCCCAGGGAGATGCTGGTGAAGAGGAGAAACCTTCATCCCTTGTCTTTCCTCATTCCCTGGGCATTGTCCAGACAATCCCAGGGAGTGAGAGGTTAAGGATCAGTTGTTTCTCCTCATTCCTTCTCATGGCCTGGAGCAGGTTTGACCAGTTCAACCTGAGTTTGCCGAGGGGAGGGGAAGAGGCACAGATCCGTGTCTAAGAAAACAACACCTCCAAACTACCTGCTTCTAAAAAAAAACACCTCCTTCTGCTGTGTGACAGGTTGGAAGGAAATGGGCCTCTCTTAAAGCTGCAGAGCTCAGGGTCTTTGATTTATCCTTTTTGGAAAGGAAATGCACCATAACATTAGTGCTTTCAAGCCTGGTGTGATCATGTCTCTGGCATTGTGCAAATAAGTTCCTGGAATGGTTCTCAGGCTGGTCAGAGGGGGTTTGGCCATATTTTATAAAGAGCAGCTTGGTTCACCTCTCTATTAAAGGTTATTTGTTTGGGGTGGAGAGGAGGAGGGGGGGGGTTGGCTTGCAGGTTGCTGGAAATAGGTGCATAAATTATCCAGGAGAGCTTTGGAGAGGACAAGCAGTGGTGAAAGTCGAGCCACCAAGATTTCAGCCTTCACTTAAAACAAACCCCCCAGCCCAAAGTGGCTTCGTGGTCTCAATTTGGGAGGTTCAAGCTGCAGCAAACTGAGGAATTGCTGCAGAAATCCCAATTTGTGGCTGCAGATGCTGGTCCTGAGGGCAACCAATGGGTTTGTGGGTGCCCTTTTAATGCTCAGAGTGGTTTATCCTCGAGCCAAAGACATTTGGAAGTTGGTCTGAGAGGCTTCCTGTGTTAAGGGCAGTCGCATGTGCTCCCCCCTTATATTCCCCTGCACCCCTTAAAAGCTGTTTTACTTGACAAAATATTGAAATGAGACACAGGCACTGACTGAAGGGAGGACCAGAGGATGAATCCAGCTGCTCCTCAGCCCTGCATGGAGCTGATGTTTGAGGAGCATCTTCTCTGCAACCTCCTTAGTGGTTTTTTTGGAATGTAATCCTGACCCAAACCAGATCAGGCCCCAAAATATTTTGGTCCAGCCTTAAGCCCCCACATGGAACTGGGATGGAATTTCATGGTGGTTGTTTGCAGTTGAGGACTCTCAACCTCAGGATTCGGCGTTGGGTTTAAATCATGAGTTGCTTTCACACAAAATAATTTGTTTGTGATTCCTTTTTTTTGTTTTTTTGGGTGTTTTGTGCCTCAGTTTGTGGTTTGGAAAGAGGTTTCTGCCCAGCCACAGTGGTGGTTGGTTGTTTTTTAAGCTGAGATTTCTCAAGTAGTTCC
The DNA here is from genome assembly GCA_013400695.1 of Neodrepanis coruscans. Lineage (NCBI taxonomy): Eukaryota > Metazoa > Chordata > Aves > Passeriformes > Philepittidae > Neodrepanis > Neodrepanis coruscans. The sequence goes on from VYZS01062225.1 coordinate 2,156, forward strand.
TTGATGGCGAGAGCTCATAAGAAAAAACGAAAATGTTATGAAACATGTGGTGTAAAATCTCAGCAGTTTGGTGGGGCCCCAGCCAGGAGTTATAATTGAAATCACTTAAAAGTCACAGGAAAACCAATAACTTATTAATGCAGCTTTTCTGAAGCAAAAATCCTGCCTCCTTTGCTGTTTGCCAACAGGGAAACAGCATAATTAAAGTTTCTTTGGATTGCTCTGTGAGTGCAGGATCAGGGGGAGAGATTTATTTTCCATACCTGGAGGACACTCTTTAATGACAAGGTGCTCTTTGGCTTTTTTAGCAGCTTAAGAACAGCGAATTTGTGTGAAAACAGGGGGGATTGGCTTATAATCCAGCTTCAAATTAACTGCAGCCCTCAGCCTGTGGGTTATTCCAGTGGGAGCAGAGGGCTGGTGCTGTGGGATGTGTGTCCCAAGGGCTGTCACAGGAGCCAGGATGGAGCTTCCTTGGATCTTCCCCGTGTCAAACACTCGTGGATTATCCATGTGCAAGTTGCTGTTGTGCAGGGGTGGGGCTGGGAGAAGTGTTGCCCCCGCCTCCTAAAAGCCTTTGTATTCATGAGGATGTAAATCTGAGGAATAAACGCTTTGTGTCTCTGTGTTCTCCCCAGCAGAGGGATCAATATGCAGGAGATGTGAGTTAACAAAGTGCCGGGGTGGAACTTCATCTCAGCTTCTTTTCTGCCCTTTTTTTTTTTCCCCAAAAGAAGGGATTCCAGTGTCCTAAAGAGGTTTCTCATTATTCACCTGCACAGGTTTTCTCCGTGGGTGGGATGTTGGAGGGTGGGATGCTGAGGAGTAGTGGCCAATTTTGGATAATTTGGTTGGTGCCCTGTGGCTGTGCAGATGCCCAGAACCCCTGGCTGCCACCAAGGACCTCCCTGGACTTGGGAAATGGGATTTCACCCTCAATGAAGTGCCAGGGGTTGGGCAGATTGGGGCTGGTGGTGATGGGTCACAGCAAATCTGGGGTTGATGTACTTTTAGCAAATATATGAACAGTGAGATGAAATATTGCCTGGGTTCTGGGTCCATGCTTCAACAGGAAAAAGGGTAAGAGATACTCAAGGTGCTGCACTTGAAATACATTGGGGTTTTTTACAAAGATTTGGGGGGGTTATTTTTTCATACTGGAGTTTTGAGCACACTGAGGTCCTTAGTGGAGGAGGTGAAGGAGACCCTTCCTCTGCTTCAATGCCAAAATGGCTTGTCTGAAACTTCTCTACATTCCTCTGTGAGACACATTTGTGTGACAATTCAAGGCCAGAAGGGTCAAGGAAATGTTCTTTTCCCATATTCCTTGAGCCTTGAGCCCCTTCTCCCTTGGGGCAGAGACAAGATCCCTCCCAAAAAACGACAACCCCACTCCCACCAACCCTTCAGAGCTTTGTCTGCTCCCTTGGGTGGATCTGCTCATGGGGATAATAATGATTTTACAGTATCTTGCAGGATCAACCTCCAAACACTTAACAAACCCTGAAATACCAATTTCCCAGCTGAGAGAAATGGTCTGGCCAGCAATAAAAGGCCCTGCTCTATATATGTTAACATGTGCTAACTACTACTGACTTCATCCTGGCTTTCCCATGTGCTTAAACGTGTGTTTCAACGTGAGCCACAGGGAATACATTAAATTATTACTCGGTTTTGTAGTGCTGAAAATCACTGTGTGCAAAAATAAAGCCACTGTCCTGAAGAATTTAATTTAAAGACTGGTTATAATAAATCCTGAAGTGAAATGCATTAAAGGGACAACTGGAGGGAAGAAAAGGCCTCTTTTTCTTAATTTTATTTTTTCTTCACATTTAAAGGGGGAATGAAAGAAATGTAAAGAGTCAAGTCTTACTTTATTCAACAAGCTTCTCCCCAGAGCTCTTGTGCTGCTGGTGGGTTTAGTCAAGCAAAGAGTCTCCATGGGCTGTTCTGTCACTGTCATTTTGCAAGGAGCCACTTTGTGTGTGTGCACACGTGTGTTTTATAGAGTAGCTTTGTTTAAGGCTTTCAGGTGATGAACTACTTCTTAAAACAAGTTAAACTTTTATTGTTCAACCCCGGGAGAGATGTGGCAGGTGAAGGAGATTGGGTGTCCAGATTGATTTGGGGCTGGTGGCTGAAGGGTGGCTGGGCAGAGCTGGGTGGGGTTGGAGCAAACACTGGGACTCCTTCAAATCCAGTGTCACAGGGGAAGAGCAGCCGAAACAATCGGCGTCATCCTTCACCCTGATAATGCTTTCTCACCAACTAATAGCTCCTTGTTCATCAAGGAAACGAATGTGTGTGGAGGTGACACGCTCTTCACCCACTGCTCTTTGTTCTGGGGTCCTCCAGACTGATTGTATCAGCTCCAGCACTGACAAATAGCCCCCCAAACTTTAACACTATGTAAAATTGAGTTATGGGGGTTTAAGGTTAGACTCCTCTGGCTGAAGGTTGATTGTCTCCGAGAGATAAAGGAATCAGTACTCAACAATAACAAAATCTTTGCCATAGGATAATGCCTGTTATTGAGCTCACAGCTCTCTTTATTTGGTTACAAAGCTTCGCCCCTATTTTTTTTCCTGCACTCGTAGTGGGAGCTGCTGCTGGAAATTGGTGAATTGCTGCTGTTCCTCTCTCCACCCCTCAGCCTGTGCTGGAGCAAATGCTCTGGCAGATAGATCAATTCTTTGAAACATCCCATCACCCAAGGCTGTGTCTGTGCAGCTGCAGTTTTTAACTGAGTTGCCCTCGCTGTGGCACCTTCCCAGCACTGAGGAGGAAGAAGCCTTGTCTTCCTTGCTTGGACAATCCTGTTTGATTTGCCCTGTTAGGCAAATCAAAGAGTTGCAGGAGGAGAGAGTTGAGCTGGTTTTACAGTAAAATTCATCCATTGGAGTGGAGGAAATAATCCTCATTGAGCTGCAGCCACCACAAGTGGCTTCACTCAGGTCTAGTGAAGAGTTATAGAATGGTTTGGGTTGGAAAGGACCTTAAAGATCATCAGTTCTAACCCCCTGCCACTGGACAGAAGCATCTCAAAGCCCTGAAGCCCCAACCACCTTGCTCAGGTTCCTTGGCCAAAGCACTATTTTGCATTTAGTAACAAAACTCAACCATCTGCTGTAAAGGATCTGATATTGCCTTTGCAAGGATCAAAGCATTAACAAAAAGGGTGGAATCTGGGGGGAGAAATAGGAAGTTTATTTTAGCTTTAAACTGATGGTTTCTGGGGCAAAGGCACTCAGTGCTGAGCCTGCCAGGAGCTGCCTTGGAGGAAATCACAAAATCCAAGGGAGGACAAAATTTAGTGGAGTGAAGCTCCTTGTACACTCTGAACTCCTTCCAAATCCTGGGAGCACTCTGCTGTTCCTGATAAACACCTGATGCATGAGGTGTGTGGAGAGGATGTGTGTGATAGGGATGAGCTTCCCTTGAAGATTTGGAGCAGGCAGGGGGTCGTTTTCAGTCTCTGGAAACACGTGTAGGGTGGTGCTCTGCACCCCCCATAACTCGTATCTCTGCTTTCCCTGCCTTCAGTTCCCTAAAAAGGCAGAGCTCTGCTGTCCCCCAAAGGCCATGAGCATCAGCTGGAGAGTCTTTGGCTCTGTGAAGTTCTGGAACCTCCCCCGATTCCTGCTTCCTTAAACTTCATTTATATCCTTTTGCATCAAAGCAGAGCTGATTATTGCAGGGGAGCTGTGGACTACAGGATGAGTTAGAGATCCTCTGCCTCTGACCTTGGAGGGAAATGGTTTCCATCCTGTTCCTGTGCACACCCTTCATGTGCTGGGTGTATTAGGTGTGAGTTGCCAAGATTTTGGGCCAGATCCAGCCTCGGGGTGTAGCATCCTTGTTGTGACTGTTGGAAGAAGCCTCCTGTTACCCTGCCTCCCTTCCTGTCAGTGTCAGAGCTGCCTCACCCCTGTGCAACCCGTTTATTTTTGAGATCCTCAATTCCATCACAGACTTGATTTTCTCCCCTTTGACTCCCTGTCTTTCCCTGGTGCTGGGAACGCTCAGGGTTACGTTTTTTGTTATCCTGGTTTATTCTTTAGCAGGAGGAATCTCATCTCATTATTCCAGCCGTATTCCTAACCTCTCCATGTCCCCTACTATTATTTCCTCTGCTTTCACTTGGTATTTGCATTACCACCTAATTTAGTATCTTCCTGCTCATTGAATTAATGGACTGTTTACTCTCCTTAGATAAAAAACGGGGACGAACACCCTGCAGAACCCCAACACAGACGCTCCTCCCCACGTGACAAAAGGCCATTTATCACCAGCTTTTGTCTGTGGCCCTTGGGCCAATTTTCAGTGTGTGTGACGATTGCTTCTCTCCAAGCTGAGGGAAATTAATTTTTTTTTTTTTTTTTTCCCAGTGAGATTTGCTGTGGCACCACATCAAACGCTCAGTAAAGTCCCCAGATATATTGCACCTTCCACATTCCCCTTCGTCTGCTAATTTTGTGGCTTGAGCAGAGAGGCTGCCCGTGGGTGCCTGAGGTCATTCTCTCTTCACAAACCCAAAGGTTGCATGTTGCTAAGAAAGCAATTATAGCTGAGGTGCTCATAAAGTCATTTAGCCCCTTTTTTGATGACTTCTTTTTTTTTTACGTCTCTTGTTTTACGAGCGCGACACGAGATTGGCCAGAGCCTTTTTCACCTTCACCTTGGCATTGTGGCTTTGAACTTTGGTGCTGCCTTTGATTATTGTCCTCTCTCTATTTCTTAGTTCTCTAATAAGATTAGAAGGGAAGAGCAGTGGTTTGGTGAACTTGGGGGCTTTGTTGTCGTCAGTCCTGTCAGATTCTGTGCAAATGGGGGGTTGGTGGGGAGGAAAACACAACCTTAGAAATGCAAAATATTAAGTAGATAAGTTTTTTACCCCTTTCCATGCTCAAACCCCTGTCCTTAGCTCAGTCATGGCTGCTTGAGTGACCCCTGCAGCCATCAAGGAGGGGAACAGGACTTTGACTCCCTCAAGTAGGTGAGAAATCTTCACTGCTTGTCACTGAGTGGACATCAAGGTGGTGACACTGCTCTAAAGATTGGTTTCCACTTTGCTTTCTGCCAGGGTTGATTTGAATTTGCTGTATTTTCATCTGTAGGTAGAAATTCCAGGTCTGCTTTGAGAGTCTCCCTGGATGAGCTCCATCAGCTTCAATTATTTTGTTGAGGGAGGGGAAAAAAAAGGCATCTTGGTTTGAATCAGGGGAAAATACTCTGTCTGTCCTCCCACACAGTCTAGGAGAAACCTAGTTGGGAAATAACCAGAACAACCATAACCTTTTCTTTTCAAACACAATTGGAAGAAGTTCATCAGAAACATTTCAGTTTTGAAGTGTTTAAAAGGTCTCCCAGGGCTGGTCTTCACTTGTTTAGTCAAAAACCCCCAAAGAACAGAAAAGCCAAACAAGAAAGGCTGAAAAACACACAAACTTTTATGATGGCAAACTGACCAGCCCCACCAAGGGGAAGTAAGGCCAGACAGGATTTGGTGTTTGAATATTCTCTTTTCCTCCTCCTCTTTGATATGCAAACTTGCTGCTGATCAAAGCACTCTGGGAGGAGGACAATAGTGCAGATCCTGGTGGCTTTGGGGTTTGGTTCCTTGTTTTGATCCTGTGATGGCTGGGGCAGGTTTGGGCATGGGGACAAGCCCTGTTTCCCTCCCCTCCCCTTTGGTCTTCCCGTTCAAGCCCTGAATTCAGGGATCAGCAGGGGAGCTGAGCTGTCTGAGCCAGGGGCACCAGCACAGGCCCTGAGGTTGCAGGAGCTGCCATAAAACAGTGATAGCTGTGCTGCCTACAAAGCCTCCATCCCTCCTGGGTACCCCAGTATGCAAAATCTGTGGGTTCAGGCTTGGGGCAGGTGGTAGGATTTGCTCCTTTAATCTTCAGTGTCTATTTATTACAGTGGAGCTCCAGGGCATCTGAGCATGGCCTTTCTCGCCAAGAGACCATAACAAATGGCTCTGCTACCTCTGCCACACACCCGAGCCTTGTGCTCCACCTATCTGCACGACCTGGTGCTGGCTCCTTCCATCCCTGCTCCTTCTTTTGTTGTGGTGCTTAAAAAAAAAAACCCAGGAGAGGGGAGCCAGGGAGGGATTTGGAAGGCAAAGAGCAGCTCGGATTGAGCGTCCACACCTGCCCTCCCCTCCTCTTCCTCGGCTCATTTTTCATGGGGGGGGAGATGCTCACCTTGGGGATGAGAAAATGCTCTGCCCCAGGCCATGGGCCCATGACTTAGAGTCACCCTTTTCCCTTTGTTTACTCTTAGGTATTGAAGCCTTTCTCGATTGCTAATTATTTTTCAATTGCCCAAGACAAATGAGGAGGTTATGGAGGTGCCATTTCTCAGTGACCCTGCCTGTCAATGCCTGGGACTCTTTATTAATGGTGGAGCTGGTTTTGTTAGATTTTTCTTGTTGGTTTTAAAGCATAAGAGGAAGAAGACTTAAATGACCTCTGTAATTTAAGCTTTCTCTGTCTCTCAGAAATTAGCAGGGTAATGGCACTGGTGGGGAGTTCCATCCCCTTGTTGCACTTTATTTTTAAGGGAAAAACTGTCCTCAGAGAAGGTGGGGGGATCCACAGTAAAGCTCAGCCTTGTACAAGAAGGTGCAGCACTCTTGTCCCAATCTTCTGGAAAAAATTTAATCCTTATTGCAGTGATATTTCTTGGTAAGACCCCCTTTCCAAATCTGTTTTGCACCAAGTTACAGCTCTGAAGGGCTTGTAGTTTGAAACAAATCAGGTAAAGGAGGAGTGGGAAGTGATTTGACTCCAACACAGTGACTGTTAGAGGTAATGTCAGCCCCAGCACCCCCAGATTTCCTGTTGAATTTTGGGAGGGGAATTAGGGCAGTGGGATGTGCAGGTGAGTCCGAAAGGCAGAGTACTGACTCTGTTGAAGCTGGAAATATAATTTGACTGAGAACATTGATTTGGGGCACTTGAGTGACCTTGTCTCACAGGCCAGGGGCTCTTTGCTTGGATCAGGGGGACGAGGGGTCTCTGGGGCCACCCAGACCCCAGTTCTTTGTGCTTATGTTCCCAATTGCTTTGCTCTGGAGTTACAGGAAACATTGCCTTCACTCTCCATGCCAGAATTCCTGTTCCCTGGCAGCTTTTAATCCACACACACAACCATCCCAGGCTTCCCTGCGATGTGAGGTGTCCGTGTGGGGCTCCAGGGCTGCTCCCTGAACTCAGGGGCTTGTGTGTTTCCACAGGAGACAGTTCTTGGCAGCTTTTTGCAGGGGCTGAATCTCCTGCTTCCCCATTGAATGGGGAAGCTTGAAAAAAAAACCCTTTGCTTTTCATCCTGAGATGTATTTTCCAGCCTGTCTCCAGGCAGCTCCCAACCCAAAGGGCATCACCGAACGCGCCGGCAACCAAATAGCAACTGGGGGGGAGGGAAGAGGAGGACAGAGGAAGATGGAAAACCTCCTATACAATAATTAGAATAAAATTGGGGTATCAAGAATACAGGGGTCAGCTTCTGTTCACACCAATATGGCTTTCACCTTGTAGAGAAAGGCCTGCACCAGGTAATTAGGTCAAGTCAATGATTATATATCTTTAAGCGAAGTGGAAGGGACTGTAATTGTGATGAAATTTGTTTGAAGAGGGAAAGCATGGGGAATTTTGTTTAAAGGTAACGAGTTCAAAGGGTAAATGAAGTTCAAGGTTCAGTTCCTGTTCACTCCTAACAAAAAAACCCCCCACAACAACACCCACGCACACCAAGCAGCCAATATTTCTATCAGACGAGTTGCTTTATCTTTTGGGGAAGGGAATGGGATCATATCCCTGTAGGAAAACTGGAATTAAACCAGTGACAGCTCTTTAATGGGGCTTTCTTTCTTTAGGAGCCAACAGAAGGGTAAACCTTGTGTAATGGGTTTTTTTCCTAGTTGGTTTATTCTTCCCTTCGGAGCTCTCTGCACATGCAGCCACCTTGTATGTAAATCAGGGACACCCTAGAAGGGCCTTGCCTGTGATATGCAAATATCCACTTTGTTTATGGGGAACTTTTCAAGGGAGGGGAAGGCAGCTGGGCCATGGACAGTGGGGAAAACTGCCCATCTTTGGGGATTTAATAGGATTTCCACTCCCCATAAATGTTTGGGGTGGAAGAAGGATGTGTTCCTATTCATGGTTCTGAAATGGTCTGTGTTTGTCCCTCTAAATCTGTGGCTTCTGTCGGTGCTGGCGGGTGTTCTGGTGTGGTGGAGGGCAGGAGTGGGTTTCCCAGCAGCTCAGCTGGGAAGTGCTCAGGTGTTCCTGGACAGGGGAGAAAAGGGCATAAGGAAAAACAGTGGCGGCTGCAAGGGGTTGTTTTTAGGTTGCACGTGTAGGTGTGGAAGGGTGGGATAGTAGTTATGATACAAGTCAGGATTTCTGGGCTCTTCCTCACAGCATCATTATGTGATCTTGGAATTTGGACCAACATTTGGGCCCAAAGAGTTTGGAACAGGTGCTTGGAGGTGGCTCTGCAAGCAGAGACAAGGAGAAAACGAGGAGAGGTTCACAGGGGTGGTGTTTGGGCTGTTTTTCTCACACAGCCATTGAGCCTTGCTGCTTTTTCCCTAACAGCTTCATTGTGGGACAGGAGCACATAATAATATCATCTGGCCTCATCCTGAAAGTAAGCTGCAGAAGTTCAGTGGTCCCCTCACTTGACAGGGAGAAGCAGCCAAGCAGCTCCCCAGAAAAAACTCTAAATGGAGTAGAGACAAGGAGCAGCTCCCAAATGTCTTGGCATTGCCAGTAAAGCTCAGTGTGAACTTGGTCTGGCCTCAGTGCCAGGCCTGGCTTTGGGGACACACCAGAGAGGACATGGTGACATCCTGACCCACCCTGCCTGGTGGAGGGGGTGCTGACCAGCACCAGGTTTGGGGGTGAGGAGAGGCTGGAGGAGCCTCACCTCTGCTGAACCCGAGCTGCAAATGTTTGCACCCTGGCAAAATGTAGCCGAAGTTCAAGGAACAACATTACAACAATATTAATGACCTCAAAGGGCACGGAAAGTTCAGAGTTCGCCTCCTGTTTACACCACTGATCCTTTTCTCCCTTTTCCTATCACACCCCCTCCCGTCTTCGGTCTAAATTCGATGCCATTGCTGCTGTTGAGATGTTTGGTGACATTTCAATCTGTTTTAGTTTATTTTTCCATGGGAGGGGGGGGGAAAGGCAGAGAGGGGGAAAAATCTCCAGCGGTTTTGTGTGGATAATAGAAGGCGAAGGGTGGCTGTAGGGAGGGGTGGGGGGGAGCAGGGGTGCTCCCGCCATCAGTTCAAGGTTCACTCTTTGTTCGCCTGCCATAAAAACTCTTCAGTTATCAGGTATTTAAACCCAAATCAGCAGTTCCATATCCGTAACCTGAGCTAAGTGTTCCTCCATCCTAATGGCCGCGCGGGCTGTCGTTTGCGGCGAGTTGGGTGACACTCGATTTGTACTCGGTGACGGGAACAGATGGGTCTTCATTGTGAGAGCCCGCCTGTATGCAAATGTGAACGGAGTTTCACCCGCGCCCGCGCCTGACCTGACCACGCACAGGCATTTACCCGGCGCGCTCAGCCGGGGGGGCGGCCAAGGGCGATAAAAAATGGCACTCGGATGGTACCAGCGGCAGGTCAAGTTTACCATCCGTCTTTCAGCCCGAGGCCCGAGATGGCAACACAGTTATTTAGTTTCAGTGTTGATGCTGGTTGCAATAAACTCCATCATTTCACCTGTTTATGAACCCAACCGGCTTTCTTGGTGGGGGGAAAGAAAAAAAAAAAAAAAGGAATAAAATAGAAAGGCGGCGAGCGCCGGGAGATCGGCTGCGTGTTGGTGTCGGGGTGAGGAAGAGTCCTGCTCGTGGTGATGGGGTTTTGTTGTTGTTTTTTTTTTTCTCTTTTTATTTCATCCCCAAAATCCTCATTTGACTTTCCTCCCCCCTCCCCGCGCTTCGTGTTTTTGAGGTTTTGTTTCATTTCTTCGGGAGAAACGGCAGAGCCGCCCTGTGCCGAAAATGGGCTTTTTGATTATTTAAAAATTGAGAAAAATGATAATTGATGCCGGGATAAACAAGCGGCGGTTTAGGCGCCGGTGAACGGTTTTGCATGTACAGAGGCGGTGCACAATATATAATAAATCTCACCATTTAAATGTGCAACCCTTCATTAGAGTGAAAATATGAACAGCTGTAATCGCACATTTACGCCGGTGACAGAGAAAAATCTCGTTACAGTCGTAATTTTTCATGCTGATGAAGAACTGGGAGCAGGCTCGAACACTGAGCCTGTAACTGGGTGGAATTTTATTCCTCCAGCCCCTCTTTTCCCCCCTCCACCACCACCACCACCTCCCTCTCCCCCCCCGTTGCCTCTCCCCAGCCACATCCAGTAGTGTAGCAAATTAGCGTCTTTTGCTCACAGCAATGCTCTGTTTTTATATTATTCTCCGGCTCATCAGAAAAGTAGATTTCTCATGCCAATTGTAGAGCCCTCTTGGCTGTCGGCTCCTACGGGACTGACCCCCCAAACTGTGCTTAGGATGAATGGTTACACGTCCCCAGGACATCTGTTCTTCAAGGGATGCTGTGAGCTGGAGTCTGGAACTGATATAAAAGAAACACTCACTACAAATATAGTAAAAGCTTCTCGCTGCAGTAAATCTTATTTCTTGCAACTTGGCTTCCAGCAAGCGACCGGCACATCGCGGCAGAGGAGGGGGGCTGAGAGGGCAAATGCTTTTTATTTTATTTTTCTTTTTTTTTTTTTTGACAGTGGAAATGTCCATTTTGTACAACCAGAGCCTTGAAATGCAGGAGCTGGAACTCCAAAATCTTCCTGTCTTGTTTTTATAGTTTATTGTTCTTTCCGTGGGAAAAAAAAAAAAAACAAAAAACCACAACACAACAAAACCAACCCCACAACACCCAAGCAAACAACCCCAAAACGGAACTCATATATTTATTTTTAGGCAGTTGAGCCTCTGCTCAAATCATCACGAATAGAAATGAATAGCCAGAACTGGAGCTGGTATTTGTCCACTCGGCACTTGTCACAACTGACAGGGATGATGAAAATAAGGCACTTTGTCCATATCGAGAAATTGAGGGCTCCTGAAATGGTTTTATTCCCTCGTTTTTAGTCATTGAAAAGTGGGGAGATCATTAATTTCCCGTCCTGGGCTAAGGAACTGCCTGGAACATGTGGAAGGTTTCGTAGGTACATTCCTAAGGCAAACATCCCCGGATTGTTGGCATTTGACCCAATATTCTCACCTTAATACGCCGAGGTCTTTATTAAACCATTACTTAAACATTACTGGTACGAGCTGTGGGTCACGGGCAAAACTCTCAGGCAAGTCAGAATAATTACTAAATAAAACTGAATAAAGACCTGAGGATTTGGCCCATTCTCTGTGACCTTGAAATTGCTCTCCGAGGAAATCCTGGCAGGTAAAAGAGAATTGGATTTATATTCTGATGTATGAAATTCTGGTCGTCTCACTTCAACAGAAAACTGACTGGAGGTTTGTTCAAATTTATGGGACTAACGAAAGAATTTGTGAATGATTTTTTTTTTTCTTTTTCATTATTTTCCGGAGGAAGAAAAGCTAAGGGTGATGATTAGAAAAAATTATTGCTCACCTGATAGTGTAATTTTTACTGCTGCAAGCAGCTTAAAAGAGAAAGAAAATTAAAAAAAAACCCAACCAACTTTATTTCGAGCAAGTTGATTTTATTAATTGCTGCCTTAACGGTTGATGGTTATTTATCAGGCTTGAGGAGGTTTTTTTATTTGAAAAGAAATATAAAATCTTGGGAAGCTGGAAGCTGCAGGAGTGCACAGGTACTTATTCCAGGCCAGTGCCCGTTGGAAAATTCCGGCGGCGTTCGGCCGAGGTGCAGCAGCTTCTCATTATTGCCACCGACTCAAAGTGTGACTGGTTCCCATTAAAGGAGTTACAATCTGCCTAATTTTCCCTAAAAGGCTGCGGTGTGTTTCCACAGCGCTCAAATTTTATTATTTCAGCCTCATCCTGCAGCTCCTGGATGGAGGGGACCCAACCCTGCACCAACTTTCCATGTTGGCCCATCTTGGGGGGGGTTTATTCAGGGGTTTATCCCCCTTAGTGACTTCTCCCTCTCTCCCATTTTTTTGCCCCTCATCTCTCCTCTTTTTCTGCCCTGAAAAAAAACCCCACCCCAGGTGAGTTAACCAGGGAAAATTCATTATTAGAATTTTTTTCTCTGTGCAGCCACGGGAAACCTTTTCTCACAGGAATTTTGGGTGTCGCGCTATCTTACATTTTTTAAACGATATCCCCTATTTTCTCTTTTTTCACCCCCATTCCTTAAAAGCAGCAAAATGCAATTACAGCAGGGGTTTGATGGGGAGGTTTAGGTGAAGTCGGGGCTTGTCCCCATCCCGACTCCCGGCCCCGCCGGCCCCTCGGAGCATTTCTGGAGCCTCTGCAGCCCCCGGAGGTGGCCGGAGAAGGGGTCCAGGAGCCATCTCGTGGCCACGGCACCGAGCGGCAGCTCCGAAGGTGGGACCTCAAGGAGAGGCGAGAAAAGGGGGGAAAACTGTGTTCAAATATAAATCAAAGCCATCAGTCACCGGGAACCCGGAGAAAGTGGCACGGGATATAAATAGAGGCTATAACTGCAGTGACAAGCGGGGCTGCAGTTGTAAATACTCATTATCTTTCTTAATATGACACCGGGTGGATTGGGAGAGCTGGGGAAATTACAAAGGGAGGGCAAAAATTAAAACCAGCGAGAAGGGAATGTGGCGGTTTTAAACCTAAAAATCTCTGTCCAGCTTTTCTGTAAAACAATAGAAGGACTTCCCCCCCCCCCCCTCCCCACCATTATTTTATATTTTAAATAATATTAATTTACTACCC
>VYZS01062233.1:0-13790 GCA_013400695.1 Neodrepanis coruscans
TCTTGTTGAACCTTATACCATTAGCCTTGGCCTGTTGATCCAGTCTGCCAGATCCCCATGAAGACCTTTCCTGCCCTCCAGCACATGAACACTCCCTTTGAACTTTGTGTCACCTGAAAATTGATTAAAGGTATATTTTATCTCCTCATCCAGATAGTCAATAAAGATAATAAACAGAACAGTACTAAGAGTTTGTAACAACACTAGTCACTGGCAACCTGATGGACGTAATTTCATTTGTCACCACTCTCTGAGCCTGGCCATCCAGACAGTTTTCTAACCAGTGGACAGTACACCCATCCAAGCCATAAGCACCCAGTTTCTCCAGGAGAATGTGGTGGGAAACAGTGTTAAGGGTTTACTAAAGCCCAGGTAAACAACATCCACAGTGTTTCCCTCATCCACTAAGCAGGTCAACCTGTCATAGAAGATCAGGTTAGTCAATCAGGACCTGCCTTTCACAAATCCACACTGCCTGGGCCTGATCCCCTAGTCGTCCTATGCTGTGTTGCATGATGACATTCAGGATGCTCTGTACCGTGACCTTCCCCAGCACCAAGCTCATGCTGACAGGCTTGTAGTTCCCCAGATCCTTCTTCCAGCTCTTCCTGTAGACTGGCGTCACATCAGCTAACCTCCAGCCACCTGGAACCTCCCCAGTTAGTCAGGACTGCTGGTAAATTACGGAAAGTGGTTTGATGATCTCTTTTACCAACTTCCTTAGTACCCTTGGGTGGAGCCCTTCTGACCCAATAGACATGTGTGTGTCTAAGTGGTACAGCAAGTCACTGGCCATTTCTCCTTCTTAGAATCATAGAATATGCTGAGTTGGAAGGGACTCGTAAGGATCATTGTGTCCAATTCCTTACACTTCAAGAACCACACTCTCCTTTTTGCTCCCCTCAGTTCCAGTCAAAGCTCTCTGTTCAGCCAGGCTGATCTTCTTCCCCACCTGCTTATGTTCCAGCCTATGAGGACAGCCTGTTGTGTACCTTTAAGATCTCTTTCTTGGAGAATGTCCATCCTTACTGGACTCCTTAGACCTTCGGGACTGCCTCCCAATGGACTCTGTCAAACAGGCTCCTAAGCAAGCCAGCCTCTGTCCTCTGGAAATCCAAGGTAGCTGTTCTGCTGATGTCACCTGTAAAATACACTGAACACAGACATAAGGCCACTGAACTATCACTGGAAGCTTGATTAATCAAGACTCAAGTGGAGTTTCCTTCTCCACTATGATTGCAGTACTAAAATTTGTTTTAGACTCTCCCATGTAATACCACAAGCACTTCCCACTGTAGAGCTAATATTTATTTCTACTGTAGCCAGAAAACAAACTAAAATGTCTCTTTTAGCTCTAAGATGAAATGAAATAACAAAATATAAACCCACAGTATAAACAGCTTTTTAATACAAATAGCATCCAACAGCTTTGGTGCCACAGAGAAAATGAATGCACAGAAATGTGGGATTTGATATTTTTCCCCAGAGTCCAATTAAAATAAGCAAAGTAAAATACACAGAAATAAAATATGTCTAGCAAATATGTTTCATCCTAGCTTGATTTGCTACACACTATTGCACCACAGAAATGGGAATATTATCCACAAATTAAAGTTCATATTAAGGATATAGGAAATGTATTGTTAATAGGTACTATATAAGGCATAATGAATCACGGTCTCCAATTAAATCTTTTTCCGGAATAAATAGTCATTATGGTCTAGATTAATAGATACTACAGCCAGAGGGGACTACTCTGATCATCTTTGACCATTGTTATCATTGCTTTTCAGTGCATAAATCAATTGTTAAAACCTTACTGTAGACATAATTTAATTATGAGTTATACAACAAAACACAAAGGAGGTTCACTGAAATAGCCTATAATTAAGTTCAACCATTTGATTTCCTCCACTTCATTCCATCATTATTAAGATTTGTTCCTCCTGTAGTCTGTGAAATTTAGTAACATTTACAGCACTGAAGTTCCAAGTGATATGGTTAGTCAAGAATAAGCAACATTTATGTAAAGAAGTAGGAATGCCTGCCCAGAACAGAAGGGTTCACATCTTGAAATACATTAAAAAAAAAAACAAAGTGGCACGCGATATACCAGATTCCTATTGTGAGGCACAAATTCTTCACAACACTGGGAGACATTGCAGAACAAAAATACTATTACAACTGTTTCAAAGGGAACATTTTTGGCTAGGATAGAGACTTTTGACGTTATTTATTAGGTTCAAAAATGCTTAACAAAGGCCTAACAATAGTCCTGTGGAAACCACTACATCTGAGGCACTTTCTGTTGTTATGTGCAGGCATTGATTTGAAGATGGCCAGCATTAGTAGAACAATTCCCTCACAGCAGTCAATGCAAGTGAGCATTCATNGATGAAATGAAATAACAAAATATAAACCCACAGTATAAACAGCTTTTTAATACAAATAGCATCCAACAGCTTTGGTGCCACAGAGAAAATGAATGCACAGAAATGTGGGATTTGATATTTTTCCCCAGAGTCCAATTAAAATAAGCAAAGTAAAATACACAGAAATAAAATATGTCTAGCAAATATGTTTCATCCTAGCTTGATTTGCTACACACTATTGCACCACAGAAATGGGAATATTATCCACAAATTAAAGTTCATATTAAGGATATAGGAAATGTATTGTTAATAGGTACTATATAAGGCATAATGAATCACGGTCTCCAATTAAATCTTTTTCCGGAATAAATAGTCATTATGGTCTAGATTAATAGATACTACAGCCAGAGGGGACTACTCTGATCATCTTTGACCATTGTTATCATTGCTTTTCAGTGCATAAATCAATTGTTAAAACCTTACTGTAGACATAATTTAATTATGAGTTATACAACAAAACACAAAGGAGGTTCACTGAAATAGCCTATAATTAAGTTCAACCATTTGATTTCCTCCACTTCATTCCATCATTATTAAGATTTGTTCCTCCTGTAGTCTGTGAAATTTAGTAACATTTACAGCACTGAAGTTCCAAGTGATATGGTTAGTCAAGAATAAGCAACATTTATGTAAAGAAGTAGGAATGCCTGCCCAGAACAGAAGGGTTCACATCTTGAAATACATTAAAAAAAAAAACAAAGTGGCACGCGATATACCAGATTCCTATTGTGAGGCACAAATTCTTCACAACACTGGGAGACATTGCAGAACAAAAATACTATTACAACTGTTTCAAAGGGAACATTTTTGGCTAGGATAGAGACTTTTGACGTTATTTATTAGGTTCAAAAATGCTTAACAAAGGCCTAACAATAGTCCTGTGGAAACCACTACATCTGAGGCACTTTCTGTTGTTATGTGCAGGCATTGATTTGAAGATGGCCAGCATTAGTAGAACAATTCCCTCACAGCAGTCAATGCAAGTGAGCATTCATACACACACAAGCAAAAGCCTGTGAACAAACCATATGGAAACAAGAAAAAAAGTAAACATTTATTAACCTCTTTGTGGGAAGATGGGTGAAAGAACAGGCCAGCAGCGAAGGAGACGGTCATGCCAAATTTCTGCTAAAGAAGGTGTTTGCCCTGAACAATTTTTTTTTTTTTTTTTTTTGTGGAATATGAAAAAGCCTGGAGAATGTCTTCAGTGCCATGGTAACTGAGGCTTCTGGGGCTGTTGGGCCTGCCAGTACTGCCACCACCCTCGGCCACCCAGACACACACAGCCTGTATGGGACACAGGTTGGCAGGTTTGGATGCTGCTCCTGCCCCCTTCCTCGCCCATGGCTGAGAGTAGATATGGAAACAAGCTGAGCAAATTTGTGGGGAAAAAATATAAGGGAGGATTTCACTCAGCAGTTGTGACACAGACACACACACAAAAAAGAAAGACTTATACAGTATTGTCACTGCATGGATACAGAAATACAAAAAACCTGCAACTGGTGCAGGAAGAAGGTTTGTGAATGATGATGGAGGATGAAATAGTGTCTGTAGAGCACCTGACACATAGGCGGACTATCTTCCTACCACAGTGGGAACAGAGAGGCATCTCCATCCTCATCTGAAGGTGGATATACTGAGACAACAACCAAAACATCATAAGGTCACAAGGGATCCAAATATGTTATATCAGTGAACAACCAGAGTAATATCTCACAATTAAACTCTTTAGGTTTACAGCTCAGTTTCTCTTCTTTTCTATTAACCCATCGAGGTTAATCTTCCATATGATAGAAGTTTCCATTTTCCAGTGTAATGAGTATTTAAATGGGTCTTGGAGGAAAAAGAGGATGTGTTCCAAGCTACAGAAATGCACTCTAAAGATAGGTTTTTCATTTGCATTTCAAATGATAAGAATGGGGTAACTGGTTTCTGAAATATGTTACAGATTATTAGGTGATATAAAGAAATCTCAAACAGACTTGGTTTGGTGCTGCTGAAGATAAGATTAGAAGTAAAACAGAGAGAATGAATCCATACAGGGAAGGAGGAGGTGCAACAGAGGTAATATCTGCCTGGCTCAGCAGACACTCTCTTGTGGCTGAGCGCTGCCAGATTAACCTGGGCAATACCCCACCACAGCCACAGGGAGCAGCTCACCTCTGCGCTCCCCAGGTCACAGCCTCCTGAAGCTTGGCTAGTGCACCTAACATAGCATGGCCCACATGATATAAGGAGATCTGGGTCCTCAGCCTGGTAGGGAAGCCCCACCATGGGAGGTGACTTGGAAATGTCATGATGGCACAACCTGATTGTCCTCTCCTCTAAAACAGACTGAAAAGATGGAAGAAAATAAATTAAACACTATACAGTGGAGCAGCAACCACCAAGATAAACTTACCAGGCCACCACCTCTCTTTCCTTTTACATGAAAACATTGTCTTCCCAGTATTTGTAGAATAAAGCCAAAGATCTTGAATTTCTAAATGCCAAGACAAGAGGTGATTCAGTTCTTGAATTCTGAGTGCTGGGAGACAGAAATGCTGTCTGCTTCAATCTAGCAGCTCAGAATCTTTAAAATTAGCCCATATATCCACACAAATACCCTTACTTCATAATCAGGTTGTATCCAGAAACCCTGAAGATCCATATAGAATCATAGATTACATATGTTATTCATTTAATTTGCCTTCTCCTCATTCAAACATTCTGCTGCCACTAGTTTAACTTCCCAACTAGTCTGTCTCTCTTTCTAATTGCTTTTAATTTTGCATGAGTTCAATGTTTCTAGCTTGATCAAAACAAGATTTTTGTACGGCTTTCTTCAATTCATTTCTGCAAGTGGGAAGATTTCTAGCAGAGAACACTCCTGTTTCCTGTGCAATAGACCTTGAAAAGCAACGGCTGAACATTTTCCCACACCACCTCAAGCCTGACTGAGAGGGACATGCTTTTGTATGGATGGTTTATAATATTAAATATACATATATGATGTTGCTAGGGGAGATCAGCTAAAAAGAGCGCTTTAAAAAAAGAGAGTAGCAAACATGCAATTTATATTAATTAGTATGTGCACTTAGAATAGCAGGAAAGTTCCTGAGTGCATTCAAAAGTTCCACATTTTCAGGGCATATCTCACTGCATTGCTTTCCAATACAATGGAGCATGTGCTTAAGGATTCCCTTCCTATAGTAGGTAAAGTATTGCCTCTGAATGCAGTTCAAAGACACACTTTTAACCATGACTGTTCATTTAAAGTCAAGTCCAAGATTAGAATTACAGCTTATTTTAGCAGACCACCCGAACATATCAGTGTGCCATATTACAATGACTATTAAAAAATAATAATAATTAGTATTAAGTTATAATATTATAATTCTAGAATCATAGAATATCCTGAGTTGGAAGTTACTCACAAGAATCATCAAAGTTCAATCCTTTGCCCTGCACAGGACAGCCCCAAGAATCACACCATGATTGCTGTGATACAATAAGCTATTACATTATGTTACAATACAATAAAATACGTTATTATAGATTACATTAAAATACACATAAATTAGGAATTGGTATAGAATCAAAATTGGAATTAAACTATTAAAATGCTGTTCAGCTACTTTAAGTGTAACAATTTACAATATTTTATGGCTTTTGCTGTACATTTTAGCTTAAGGTGAATTTCGAAGTTTTTAACATTTCCATAAATTGTTTACTGTCTGTAAAAATTAGTTTCAATCCCTACTAAACACGATTACAACTTTTAAATGTAATTGAAAATGCGAAGTTATTGACATACAGTAGTCCTGAATGCTCTGGCCACATGGTGTATGTTATAAAGTTGAAATCAGTAAGCATGTTATATTAACAATAATCTAAATGTAGAGATACCAGGATCTGGAAATCCGTAGGACAGTGGATCCAAAGAATCAGAGTTTTGGTTAAAGATTGAAGTCCTTGTCTTATGTGCAATTCAGGAGAAATTCATGGCACAAGTATTTCCCAACAGCTTCTACAAATTGTAGTAGAAGCAGTAAGAAAAAAAAAGGAGTAATAACAGGTCTTATACTGAACTTCTTATTCACACATCTCTTGAGAGGAACATATGCAATTGATTTGACATTAAAATTATGCCATTAGTTGCTCCATCACTCATTAAGTTCATGTCAGGTTTAAAATACTATTCTGGAGATGTCAAATCAAAAAGAAAATGAAATGTCATAGTCCAAATCATGCAAAAACAGAAAAATGGAAAAATTCAGGAAGTTTTGAGGCATATTAAGGGTTAGGGGAAGGCCAGGGGCTCTGATATGGCTGTTATTTGAGGATGGCTTTGGAAATGCATGTTCAAACCCTAATTTTGCCAGCACGCACCTGGGAAGTGGTCAGCAAAATACATGTGACAGCCCTATTCTTGTCCCAAAATGATGCAGTATGTAAAGAATGAAAATAACTATCTATGCTTGATTAATTAGGTTTGTAAGTATTCTTCAAGAACTAAACAATATTTCTAAAGATTTCAATAGTTCAAAGATTGCCCTGTGGCCGCCTGGCCAATACATCTTCCAGCAAACACAGTTTACAAGCATTTTTCTTCCCAATATGTTGTCTTCGTTTGGTGTGACATTGTTTGAGCACAGGTCTGTTTGGGTCAGCATGGTTTTCTTCACATCACAGCAGTGGTGCTGAGGACAGCACTCAGACCATACATCTTCCATGTCATTTCAGTCAAAGGCACATGATGCTTCCTGGTGCCCAATCAGGAAGGGTCCGATGCTGAAACAGGAGGGCATATTGGCAAACTCAGCTTTCTTAATGACAGCCATTGTTGCAGACAAACAAAAGCCCGGTTCTGAATATTAGCATGCGGCCTTGTGTAAAGGTCATCTGTATGGCACATTCATCATCGCCCAGAAACAGGGGGGCAAAATGCTTTAAAGAAATCTGTCAGAACGTGTTATTTTCAGAATATGTCTCAAAGTTGACAACCAATACAAGTGCAGTGACCACTCTGAACAATTCTCTTCCTCCTCTTCCTCCTCCTCAGAGGCAATTCTGCAAGGGGCTGAATGCACAGTGGCAATGGAGAAAGAACACAAGGTAATATATATATTCTTCCTAACTGCTAGTAGAGGGGTACTTTAACTAATCTATTTAGTTAAAAAAATAATCTAATAATAGGTAATCATTAGGCTGAAGAGCACTTCTTCCTATAAGTTAGAGTTCCACAACAGCTCTTGTATTGACTAAGCAGTAATGGGTAGCCAGCAGCAGTGCTCTGGTTTTGAGGCTCAATGTTCACTTGTGAAAATTGAAATAAAAACAATATAATGCAATGGGATAAAATCTCTGGTTGATATTTCAGTAGTCATGAAAACAATGCCAGTGAAGTTACATAAATTAAATTCCAGTCATATTACTTACATCAGCAACTGTTTCTCAATGTATGACATTCACAGTCTGACCCTTAGATGGCATGGAAGGGACAAAACTGTTATATTCATTTTAGAGGTCTCTTTAGTAAAATTAATAGATGACAGGAAAATTCCATTATCGGTGTTCATTCATTTAGTTAAATTAAATAGTTTGACTCCTTTGTTCACTGAACAAATACTGGCTTCCCAATCATTTTCTGCCCCACTAAACAGTTAGAAGCCAGAAATATTATTTATTGACCACTTTGGTTCTAACGTACAGCAGATACATATTTAAAAGAAGAATCTGAATATGACAAATTCCTGAAAAAAAATCTTTTTTTTTTTTTTCCATTTTAAATTTGGGAAGACTGTTTACTTAATAGTGGAACAATGAAGAGGAACAACACTGGAACACTGCTTCCAGATCAGTTTGACAGCTTTACACCAAGCAGTTCAGGAGGGATTCCTGGTCAGGCATCAAGAACAACACAGTTGGGTTTCCATCAGCCTCACACCCAGTAAAACACATGGCTGTGCCTCTGCTGTACACAGAGAGATGGAGGACTCGATGGAAAATGCTTCTCTTTTCCCAACAGAAAAGATTCAGTCCAAGCTTGTACTTTCCCAGGTACCAGAGTAAACACAATTTTCATCAAGGCTCCTACCAAGGGGGTTCCATCTGCTCTAAAGAATACTTCAGTACAATACTTCAGTACTAATACTTCTCAGAGATTGGTGCTTCTAAAAAAGGCAAACTGCAGCTTTGAGCAAAATGTTACACGCTGGAGATTCACATTCAGTGTGAATTAATCCTTAATCCTTGTGTTCAGAAACTAATAGGATCTTAAGGCTCTTATAATTCTGCCCTAACTATAGCATAACTTACACAGCTTATTCAGAAAGAATATGAACTAATAAAAGTGTTAAATACTTTCCATTTTTGATTAATTTGTTTTTTCAGTAAATAGTAGTGAATTTTGTAATGAAATTCAGACAGCACTCACAGCAGAACATTACCTGAGAGAGAATATTTTCTCATACTTGTAATATGAGGGTAAGGAGTTCACCACCATCTATGGGAAAGCATAATTTCATGACCACAGCCACAGCAGAACAAACTCGGAAATAATTTCCTGAGAGATTCTCAGAAAGACACCTCAGCTCTACAATGATCTAAGATGAGGGGATTCTCAGGGGCCATTCCCCAAAACACAAGAAGCTCTCTGCAGCTTGACAGAAAATTTATGTGCCTTTTCAGCTGCACACTCTGGCTCTGAGGACAGCCTGGCCTGGTTTCACTGTGTCTTCAGCCCTGGATCTGAGCACAATAAGCTGCAGTTACAGTCCTATAGCCTCCACCCTGTAAGTGTAAGGCCTAGGGCTGGCTCAGGGGTGACATCAGATATAGGTAATGTACATTAACTGCATCTAGACCTTAAATCTAACTCATCCAGAGTGTTGCAGCTATTTCTCCTGTCAGACTTGTCCAAGTGAAATTCAATTCACACCTAGCACTGAATAATATCTGATTCAATTTCATTACCATTAAAAAAAAGCTAAAACACACAGTTTCTGCTGTTGATGCCTGTTTTGAACAAATAATTTTGAACAAATAATTCAAACCAGGAATCTCCAGAAGTGTGAGTTCAAAGGAAAGCAGGAGGTGAGGTTAGCAGATACTGTGGTTGCCTCTCCAGGCAGATCTTGTTCCCAACCTCACCAGCATTTCGTCAAAGCAAGGCTGAACCTGCCTGATGCTCTGAGCCCAGTAAGGGTGTGATGCTCTGATGCTCCAATAAGGGGGCTGCAGCAGGGTATTGGGTCACAGCCACCACGCCCCTCCTGGAGGCTGCCCCAGCAGTGCTGGCACAGCAGCAGAGAAATCTAGCACTTTGTAACAAAGCCACTAATGCACGGCTGAGCTCCCTGAGTGCAGAAATGCTTCTCAGAGACTTTTGTTATGGCACTGCTTCCAAAAGCTCCCTCCCAAAACCCAGTGGCAGATACGTTGCTCTGCCAGGAGCAAAGCACAGGTTTGGTCACTAACCTCTCAAACCAACACTGGTGACAGCTCATCCCATGCTCCACGGCTGCAAGCAGAGGTCAATGGGTACCAGCACTGCCACATTGGAGAGACACACAAAGAAAAAGGGCTGATATGTGGGAAGCAACTGCACTGCCACAGCAGCAGCTGTGCCAGTATGTGTCACTGATACTGCCGTGGAGTAGGAAGGGACTGCTGTTGTGGACTCCACAAGGGTTTCAACACTGAAGACCAGTGTCATCTTACAAGCAGGCAGCCCCTGAGAGCTTCCTGGGCTGGAAGAGCATCCGCACACATCAAGTGGTGACAATCTGCAAACAAGCAGTCAGTCCCTGCCATGCCAGCCGAAGCGCCCACCTGCATTTCAGTTGGATATCCACCTGGCAAACAAACTACACCCATACCGACAGGAGAGGCTTTCTCTCAGGTCACATTAATGGCAACCCAGATGCAAACCCAAACATCCCACAAAACAAACATTTTCATTATTATTATTTTTAGAACAGTAGGGGCAGCTTCTGCACTGATTCCCTTGTTTAAATACTGAGGGAGCAGCCAAATAGGCTAAGAGGCATGGAAAATAAATCTAGGTATAAGGTACTCCCCTATTTGAGCTACAGAACTGACTGCACATTCACAGCTGGAATTTGCTTTGGCAGTGGGTCCTTCTTTGCTGGATTAGTGAGTGTCTGAGTTTGTGCAACATTCTGAGAACAAAAATTACATAGCTACAGAGAAGAGCCACCACATTAACACATCCTAGCTGTCAATTTATATACACTTCTCATAATTTTTTCAGAAAGATCAATTTCTCCCTTCCAAAAAGTTACGTATTTTGAAAAAAAAAAAAAAAAACACCATAAAAATTTTCATTAGTGGGAAAAGAAGTAAAAATCATGGTTTTCTTTAAGCTTTTGCTTTTGTTGTTGTTGTTGCTTTCTATAGCATACTTCATGTGGATTTCCTCAGGACATGATGGGTACAAGAAACAACTTTTGAAATACGGAAAAGTGACCAGAGGAAGTAAGATTCCTGTCTTGTAATTACAGCCATATCACAGTTATAACAATAAGCTTCAAATTTATTGAGACATAACATCTACATGTAAAGTTTATAGAACTGAGTGATATAAGTGTGCATAAGAATAAAGCTACATGGGGGGGAAAAAAAAGAAAAAAAGGTGTTTGTTGGTTGAACTGTTATGTACTAAAACTGAGGTTATTTATATGCAAAATGTGCAGATCTCAAATATTTATATTTTTATTATGCTGAGCCATACTGGTACCACTGTTAGGCCATTAGGAAGCAATGACCCTTAATACATCCCTGTTTTTGTCATTGCTATCACTTTTGTCATTTTTGTCAATCCCAGTGTCCACCACACGCTTGGCAAGTTTATCTACACAATAAATAAAATCAACCTACCATAAATGTTTCTTCTATTTAGTTGGTGGATATATAGAGATTTAAACTCCTGTGATCCATACAAGCATCTGACATTTTTTCTGACATCTCTTCCTGTTATCCTAAAGAAATCTGCTCCCCAGTCTTTCTGCTTGTTTTTGGCAACTTTCAGCAACAATGAAGCACATGATCACAAAGAGTCATATGGCATAAGCTGATCTCCTATCCATAGACAGTTCATCATACAGTCTTTGTAAAATGCAGAGAATGTTTCTGTAGATGGAATGGTATTACACACTCTCTGGCAAAACCACAAGACCTGTTTACCATCAATCTTTTTGAGGTACACTTGACAGGTGATACAAAAAGCTGAGGCTGACACAGACACCAGATGAAATACGTGTAAAGGTGACCAGTTCAAATAACAAGCAAGTGATTTGGTGGCATTAGTGTGAGCATAGGTTTATGAGACCACAGAATTATTGACAGCATGGTAATGGGATTAACCTTATTTGTGTTGGAAAAACATCCCCACTGTTCTAGGCCATTTACAGCTAATCTGAAGCAACCTGCTTTGAACTCTGACTGCGAGACACTGCCTCCTGCAATCCAAAAGTCTTGCAGGACTCCAAGTTAAACCACTTTAAAGTGCAGCAGCAAACCCATGAAAGATTCCCATGAAAGAAGGGTACATGCAACTGGGTTACATTGCCTGAGAGGGTGGCAGAGACCCCATCTCTGCAGGCCTTCCCAAGTCCATTAGACAAACTATTCAGGATTAATATACAACTATTTATACAATATATATATATAGTATGTATATGGTTATATGCATATAATATGAATATAATGTGTATATAATGTGTGTGTGTATATATATGCATGCATTACGTTAAATATGATTGATAATTAATAGAATAGAATAGAATAGAATAGAATAGAATAGAATAGAATAGAATAGAATAGAATAGAATAGAATAGAATAGAATGATATAATATAATATACACAACTATAACTGATCCTTGTTTTACTGGGGGTACCCAGACACCCTGAGGTCCCCTCTGACCATCAAGTTCAGTGGTTAGTGTTAGTTTTGCGATAAGTTTTCTTTTAAGAATGATAACTAAAAACAGGGAGGTTTGCTCTCAGCCCTAATCTAATTGAAATCAAATTCAGGTTGAATTACATCCTGGAAGATGGACTCGAGCTTTTTCTGAAATTCAAAAAAAAAGGGACTGTACAGTCCTTGCTTAATCTCCCATTTCAACCAATTGCTTGAACGTAAAGGCCGGAGGAAAAAACTTACAGTGTAAATAAAATACAGGAAAATACAGAAATAACTATTTTCTTTTTTTCTATTTTCACTGTTTGTGACCCTGAAACTGCTAATGTGTGACAGGAGAATGGCAGTAGATTATTTCCCAAACTATTGAGTTAATGGCCCACTTCACATGTTGGAGATGATAGCAAAGCCAAAGCATTCAATAAACATTTTTGATGATTCAGCAAAACAAGGCCAGCAAAGCTGAAACAAGGCGAATTCAAAAAATATTTAAGATGTTTTTCTTGGAAAAAAAATCCATATATTCTGCGTAGAGTTTTCTATATTTTCTCTGTTGAATGGATTTACAAAAAAAAATGCAGCAACACCCAACCTAACACTTAGAGGCATGTATAATCACCACACATCCCTCACTTAATCTCCCATTTAAACCAATTTGGTTCATATAATATACATGTGTATTAAAAAGGGAAGAGAGCAACTCAATTCAATTTTCTGAATGCAAGATGCATTTTATCCTAGCAACGGAATAAACAGTATATCCTATCCAAATGGGAGAGTCCATCAGCTCAGCAAAGAACTGTGCTGTGATTTAGGAGACCTGGATAAAGTAGAAAAGTCTGGGCTCTAGGTATTAGCCAGAAATGGATGCATTGTTCTGTAACCAGATTTTTGACATTTTATAGGAGACATTTCTTTCTGCCAGACAAGTATTCATCAGTTTCCAATATAAAGGTCATGGCAGATCTGCTGCCTCAACACAAAAAGAAAGTTTTTCATTATATCTGGGGCTTCAAAGCTCCTCTCTTGCCAGTTGCATAAGGAAGATTTAATCAAAAGCTAAACTTAAACCCTACATTTCAATGTCTTGAAATTTGGAATTTAGTTCAATTGAAAAAAAATCAACAAAACAAACAGAAAACCAAAACAAACAAACAAAAAAAGCCAAACTACCAAACTTTTTCCTTCAACTCATCTTCATTCATAAAAAACAAATATTATGCTCATTTGTCATCTCTGACCATTTTGGTAAGGTTCTTGTGAAGCAAACTGTAAAATCAAACTGTTTTGTAAACAGCAGAAGCATCAAAGCACAGCAACAGATTAATTTTCACACAGAGAAACATTGTACAACCCATCCACATCTCTAGTTCATACAGGAACCTGAGTAATCAACAGTAAATTTTGATTTGAGAAACTTTTCTGCCAA
>VYZS01062235.1:1354-12212 GCA_013400695.1 Neodrepanis coruscans
GAACGTTGTTCAAATAAAGTTACTCTGAATACTCTATGACAGAAACAAAGAATTTCACATTTTCAAGTGAATCATTTATGTCCGTAATAAAAACATCTAGATTTTAATAGAGCACAGTCTACGTTGCAATTGCTAAGTGATTTTTAAGTAGCATTGGCTTGCAACAGAAAAAAAAAGGAAGACAATTCTTATTCTATAAATGTTGAAAGATAAATAAAACTTCACCATGGAAATGTTTTGACTGTAGCTCACCCAAGCCCCCGTTTGCCATCCCTCTGTACAGCCATACATCATATTGGTAGAATTCTTTTTTTAGTAGTGTTATGTGTCCTTTCTCTTATTATCTGCAGCTGTCTAGACATGCTACTGACTAGTACCATAAAAATGTCAGGATTGATTTAATAATAGGTGTTATAAACCAGGTACAAAAAATAACCACAAGCCCACGAATTTTCTACCATCCGTCTACCTCTGTCCAATCAAAATTGGCAGATTTCCCAGAAGAAGATTCAGCATAGACTGTGTTCCCTAGCAAAGGATTATGCTAGCTGTATAATGCTGCACATAAAGATGAAATACATACATAATATGTGCATATTTTATTATGCAAAATTATCTATATATTAAGCTGGTATTTAAAAACAGGGACTTTTCAAGGTGTTAAACAAAGCATCCTTAACTGCTTTGCTAGGTCAGGGAAACAATGATTCTCACTTCAGTGAGTTTTTTAATTTGCATTCTGTTTTATCCAAAGTGTTCTTTAATTTAAAAAAAAAAAAGTTTCGTTAAAAAAGCTACTAAAATTAAAGCATGTTATTAAATATATAATGTATATATATAAAAAATTCCACACCCTGAATGACAGAATTCCTTTTCATGTTTTGCAAATGACATTACAACTGATCAGAAAATAATTCAAAGCCTAGTGGACCATTTGACAAAAAAACATGTTGAAAGACATTAGCACAAAAAAGTCAGAGCAAAGCAAAGAAGAACCAAACAGGGACAGTTTTGATGCTGCTCTCCAGTGCATCTTGTATCACCACTGAGGAGAGGTATGTATAAGGTTTTATGTATGCTGTAGGCTGCTCCCAGAGAGCAAGGCAAACAGCAAAGGTCACTGTAATCATGTATTTCTATCTTTCTTTAGAGCTCCATTTGACAGGAAAATAAAAATAAACAAAACCAACCCACAATCTAGAAAAGTCTCAAATGTTTCTTTCAGTCTCAGCACTACAAAAAGAAAGTGATGGACCTCTCTAGTGGCCACACATAATCCAGCTGCATCCTGTGAGTCAGAAAAGGAAAATGGAGCATTACACAAGGAATTAATATACATAACAAGACAAAGAGTTACCTCTCTTTTAAGATCCCAGAAAACCCTTTATGAGAGCTAACAAATTTAGTTATGCCAACATCGCTTTCTGTCAGTCCATGCTTCATCATGTCTGCGAAGCTCTCTGGATCTCCATCTTCATCACTGTCCTCTAGTTCTTCTTCCTGCTCCTCACTTTCCTCATTGGGAATTACTTCATTTTTCGTGTCCTCAGATTGTTCTGTTACAGTCTCAAGACTCTGTCCAGAGTTGTTCCCTGTCTTAGACTTCTCCAAGATCTTCTGTCTTTTAATTTCATCTGCATTTGCCACATCATCATCCTCAGAGCGAGGACGTTTCAAGCATACACTATTCATTTCTACAGTTTCCATCTTTAAGGCACAGTGTAGGACAGAAAGCCGTAAGGAGGAAGAAGAATGGTTTACTTCCTGTCTGCTTAACAGCAATATCAATACACAGTCTCTTCACTCCAAGGACTCTGCCCCCTGCAATGGTTCAGGAAAACCACGTAACTTTCTGAATTTTTAAGTCAGACATCAAGGAAACATTTTGAACAGCTAGAAACAGTATGTACCTGGGAAGAGAGAAGCGAGATGTTACAGGGACTTAATACCCACCCAAGTCACCATCCATGCTGGGCTACAGCAGAGCAGGATTCAATACTACACTGACCATTTACCACCACTGCCTCTCTTGCCAGCCCTTACCACAGCTGCACCCAGTCCTGTGCACACACAGGCTCTGCTGTCAACAGCAATTTAGCACCTAAGGAACTTTTTGTTCCCAGGCCTTCTGTTAAACATGACTGCTTTCAACTATTCCCTTTTCTATCAAGATTCCATCTTGCAAGGAATGAGAGAGGATAGCTCGATTCCCCCAAAAAATCTGAAATCTCATCTCTTCCTTTTGTGTGTCCTTCCAACACACACAATGCCAAACGGAACATAAGGTGGCAGCAATTCAGCCCAAAAGACAAGAGGGATGAGATATCAAAATCTTTGAATGAGTGAGACAAACAAAACAACAAGAAGGTGAAATGATCTCTGAGAAAAGCATGACTACTCACGCTGGTGGAAAAAAGTTCTGACTCTTCCCTGGCAACTTGAGTTGCCACCTTTGTATCAGCAGAACCAGCACCTTCAGATCTGAAAAACAGAGAAAGTAAAAACTGAAACTCTGAGAAAGTTCTTTCTTTTTACTAAAGCTATGATAATGTATGAATGCAATAATTACAGAAGCCAGCTCTTCTTCACCCAGGTATCAGCAGTTGCACAGGAGCAGACACAACTCTCATGTGGACATATGAATAACAAAATTGTAGAAGTGTTACAAACTTGCTATTTAGCAAGCTACAGGAGAGAACTTGTTTTTATTTCTATGTTTATGAAAGAAAGCTGGAGTCACTACAATTAGGTGAAGACATGATCTTTCTTTCAGCATCACCCAACTGGACTAACAGTTGTACTGGGCATAAAGTGCAGGTTTTGGTAGCAGAGCAGGAGGCCATCAACTGCCCAGTGCTGATCATGGCCAGTTCCAGCTGGCTCCATAAACCCACTGCCAACCCATCAAATGAGCAAATGGTGCCTCTGCTCCAGCTTATTTAAGAAAAGCAGGAGCTGCCAGCGGCAGAAAACGCAAAAGAAAGCACAGGAGGTGTGTGACAGTGTGCTAAAAAAGACACAAGGAAGCGTGGGGAAGGGGACAACTGCTGGGGTCACAGCTGGAGATGCACTCCTGGAAGGAGGCTCTCCACACTGGAATCACAACAACCCTGTAAGGACTGTGGCCTATGGAGGTGCCCACGCTTGAGAAGCCCATGGAGTTGCCCATATGGGGGGAGCAGAAGAAATGAGAAGGAATGAACAGCAGGAAAAAACCTCCTAAATTAATAGGATTCAGCTGTTAGTGAGAAATTAATCTAGGCACAAAGCAATATTTTAGAGCTACACACATCATCCTGTATTATTTCTCCAGTCATTAGATAGCATATTTTATTTAATTTTATGTTTTTAAAGGAAGACTCATCGATAATCAGCACATGATGGCTTGTTAACTGACTGTAACCAGTTAGCTGTTAGCCACTGCTGACATCATGGCCTGGGCTTTCCGTTGTAGAGATCACAAACTTAGGGTAGAGAGGCAGGACCAACTGTTGTAGAAACACCTCAAATGTTAAGAACTGAACATGGATGCTATCCAAATAAATGAACAAAAGGGAAAAAAAGGAAAGACTTATAAAAATAAGTGTGTGTATGGGCTGAAGAGTGACAAGACACACAGAAGAAAGCACAACAATTAGCAAATCGGTGTACATTCAAGCTGAAAGCACCAATTTTAGTCTACCCACAAACAGAAGTACACAAAATATTTCTTTGAAAAGGAAAAAAAATAAAATCATAGCCAAGAGAAGCAATTCACCATCATTCCCAGATTCTTCTATGTACTGAAATTTACAAAGCCGGGTTACAGAGCACTGAGGTAGGAAAGGCTTCTAGATGGCTCGTGAATGTCTTCACACGGCGAACAAAACAGTGAAATTACTAGGCACAGCGAAATCCTCTGAGACACCTGTCAAGAGCGGTAACAAGGGAAATCTCATGTTTCTAAAATAAAAGTGTAATATCTAGTTATTGAATTACACAAACTGCTAGAAGAATTCAATGCTGGGCACAAATACTCCACATACTGTCACATGCAGACCATTCTCACAGCAGAGGAATGACTCACATACTACAAAGTACTATCCTGTGCCAAACGGCGGCCATAATCTGGGATCATTTCTGCAGGAAAATTATTTGAAGGAGCAAGTTGGAGTGAGAGGGGCACACATTGCCTCACTTGTGTAGATCGCTGGTGAGAGGCTCCTATTATTTTCTGACAGCTGCTCAACTGTCTCGGTTCTTTTTCTAACAAACAGGTGTTCCCATAAAAGCCAGAATCTGCATAAACAGCAACTCCACAGCAATTTCAATCTTTTAGCAGAGGCTGAATTTATTACTACAAATAAAAGGCTCGGTTCTCCCCCGCAGTCGCCGAACGATCACTCCCGGAGCGGGAGCTGTCAGGCGGGCACGGCGGGCGCTAAGGAAGAGCCGGAGCAGCCAGAGCTGGGCACGGAGCTGGCTCCTCATGAGCCGAGGCACGTGGGATTAAAAGGCGACCGAAGAGAGGGCGCGATGATGCAGCAGCAGCAGCGCCCGAAGGCCAACCCTTGCGGCGGCAGCGGGCGGGCGGCGGGCAGGGAGGCGGAGGCGGCGGGAGCGATCCCGATCCCGCCCCAGCCCCGTGTGTGCGGGGGCGGCCCTAGCCTGTGCCCGCCCCGCCGCCGGGCGGGTGCGCGGGGCCGCGGGGAGGAGGTGGCACCTGGCGAGGGGCTGCTGCTCCTGCTTCCTGTCGGGCACCTCGGGGAAGCCGGCAAGGATTTACAGGAGAACTGCAACTCTGCAGAAAAAAAGTTCGATTTCCGAAATCCGGCAGGAGTCAAAGCAGGGAGTCGTGTACGCGAGATGGTGGCCTTCCTGAGCTCCCCGGCATCTGAAACACACGGCGCTGATTCAACATTAGTCCCAAGACTAATGGTTTCAGTACCATTTCAAAACCTACACTGTACCTATGCAAATCATGCTACCGTTTTAAATCTAAGTAAAACCAGGCCAGATCTGTGCTATGAGTCTTCCTTGGCGTAGTCAGAATGTCATCATCTACCCTGCTTTCTATTTTAAGCAGTGTGGCAAAGAATGTATTTTCATTAACTTCTAGATGTATATTTGCCCTTATTTTCAAGACCCTTTGTGTCACGTTCTAATCCTGCCCTGCCTCAGACTTCCTCTTTGCCAGGCTATTAACACCAGTATTTAGTGTCTCATACTTCTCGTTTTCTAGTTGTATTGTATTCACACTCTTCTTACGTGATGAGACTTACAACTGCTGTGTGTATATAGGTAACTTATTTTCTCATCCCTTGTACTTACCTTCCTCCTTGGAGCAGAATAAGAAAGTAACACAATGGACTGCTTTGGTTTGGATTTAAAAAATCCCAGTGACACATGTGTTGCTCCGAGTAGCTTATAAAAGACCCCATCACGGACAGAAAAAAAAAGGAAGGAGCAAAGATTTGTGGCTCTCCTTAGTTCTGAGCAAAGATGGATCCATAGAAATGTATTGCTTAAAGCACTAGGGGATCAAAGCTTTGTCTTTATCACAGAGCTTTAGTTTACACCCTGTCCCCCTTTCACACTTGAAATTTAAATAACTTACTAGATATCAGCAGGGATATCAGGAGGGAGTTTAGTGTGCTCCTGTGAACAGTGGACTGGAAACAGCAATAGACATTAGTGATTAGACAAGGCAGATTATGGCACTTCTGAAGACAGTAGCATCACTGAGGATGCCAGAGCTAGGACTACTGTTGCCCAACTCCCAGGCTGTCTGGGTGACTGGAGCAACACAGATAAAGGGCTGTGTCATTGGAATGTTCTTGTAATCTGGCCAATTGCTATGGCTCTGGTATGTTGAAAAGTAGTTCCTTCACCTCTCCCAGGCAAAGATATACCACTGAAAATATCTGCAAGACTTCTACCATGCATTGGTCCAGATTTTTTTTGTCATGCAACTTTTTGCTGCTTCTACCTTGTGTGGGAGAACTTCCCTAAAATATTTTTCCTCATCCAAAGCCCTCCCTGTCTAAAAAATCCTTGTCAGTAATTGAGTAGCTTGTATGTTACACCTGTGCTTGGTATGATAATTACCCTTCTGTTAGTTCTCCCTCTTGACTATGTTCATCTATCATCCATTACCATCAGCTCAGACAGAATTTGGAGTGGTATGAAGTGCCTCATACACTGAAGAACCAGCATTATGAAGGACCTGCAGGTGCTACCACAAGGTAAATAGCTAATATAATCATTCCCCTGCACTTCCCAAGTTTTCTAATATATTCAGCAAAGTTTATTACTCTTTTCTCAATGCCAGTCAGCCTTCTCCAACATATTAAAGAACTGCTTGCCTGTGTCTGAGAATCTACAGACAAAATCCTTGAGACTATCCTTCCTGTGGTTCAGGGGCTGGAAGGAGGGAATCTCTAGTTCTGCTTCTGAGATAAATCTGAGCCATTCTGACATGTAGAGACCATCAGTACTTAAAATATGGTTTGCTCAGTCACCTTCTGTTACAATCTGCACCTACATGGTTTCCAGGTGTGAGCTGGCAAAGGACTTGCAGTCATCACCACTTTCTCTTTCCATTAGTCAAGTGCCCCTTCTACATACTGAAGTATAGTGTAAAATATAATAAGAAAATAATAATATGACTGCTACTTTAGCTTGATTTTTTTTCTATGATTGGTTTTACAATTAAAAACACCTCTGTTATAAATGGTCTAATATGCCCTTTGGGTGGCATAATTTAAATTTTTTTTCAATCTCAATTGAAATTTGAATATCAGTGTGTTCCCAAAGAAACTTTATTTAATGTAAACTAAAAGAAGTTTGTTTTTTGAAACAAAAATACGACTGACCATAGTTGTAACCTGTAATATGTTTATCATGTCTTCCTACTTTCAGGCTCCTCAGGAGGGAAAATCAGGATAGCACATCTTTGCAGATGGGAGCATAAATTTGGTTAGGAAGAGAACATAAGTGAGAAGTAGGTTGAGTCAGTCTCTTCCAAAGATCTTGTTGAAAACCCAAAGGTACGAAGTCGAGCTGCTCCCAGTCTGTAGAAAAAACTAATAAAAGAGCAGCAATAACTGCACTCACTCTTCTTCAGTTTTATGCCTCCCAGGGGCACAGACAGTCAGTCAGATAAATTGTAATTTTACACCCCTTTGCACCAGCTGCACTTAACTAGTCTGATTTTTACCTGTCACTAATAGCACCACAGAGAATTAAAATGAAAGAACTATTAAAAGCCTAATGTATTTCTCATATGTAGGTTGTTTGCATTTCGGATGCTTGTTTGGAAGCCTTGCATGAAGCAAAAAGTGGAGGTGATAATTCATTATCATGCAAAATTTAAAAATACAGTATTATGAAATAGGTGGTTTTTTTGAAAACACAGAATTTAAAGCACAAAATGAGGAATTTCACTGAGAAGGTTCTTTGAAGAACATTGAAAATGGTCCAAAATGAGTCATACAGATTTCCAAAATAATGACAAAAAAGGGTTTTCAGAAAACACAAATTATCAAAGTTTATAGCACTTTAATAGGCCATCACCTTTAAGTTGATTCTTCCCCTTTTCCTTTCACCCATTCTTTTTTCAAATGAAAAGCTGCTTATTTTTCAAATTCATCTCTAAATCGCCTGGTCAAGTAGTTGACAGTAGAAGAAAGGAAGAAAAGCTCCTAATCTAGACAGACAAGGAGAATTTTAAGCAGAGAGGGTTTTTTTTGACCAAGTCTGTTTCTCTCTAAAAAATTAATGATACAAAGGTAGTTGTAAACAATCGCCAGCTACTGTGCTCTGCAGGGCAATTTTAAATTAAGAATGTATATTACCATAGAAATTAAATAAAACCTTAACTATAGGATTGGGAGGTAATTGTGAAATATATTTTCTTTTTTTTTTAGCTTTGTTTTGGTGTTAGGCATTTGACTCAGGGATATTGTGAAGATTTGCAGCAGTGTAGACAAAACAGGATGTTATCGCCCACACATCAAGTATCTGAGTGGCACCATTCAATTTTTTTGCTAAGACAGTAAAGAACAAGTATTGCATTAAATATCAATCTGAGCTGGAGGAATAAATATATAGTTTTTCTCCCATTCACAATTATCTCAGAAGACCTCTAATCTCCAAGGGGTGAAAGACTTTTCTGTGTATTATTCTGTGCATGGGTGGAGGAGAACAGCTGGGACAGGACAGAGGCTGAAGTGTGAGCTCCCCATAGGGCTGGCTGCTCCCACTGCTCTCACCAAGGCTGCAAAAGAGCCAAGTGATGCAGAGTGGGACCCTCTCCTGCAGCAAAGCTGCTGTCTCACACATGGGAGGAAAAGAGAAAGCCTGCAAAAGGGAAAGGAGAAAACGAGGTATCCCAGCAGCTCATGCTGCTTGAGTGCTGGCCTGCAGGATAGCAGAGTGTCTTTTTTATATGCCTGCCTGCCTTGCCTATGCCAGGAATTATTTTAGCTGTCTTTGGTCACTGTTATTGGTGTGAAATTTTTCTCCCCCCTGTTAAGCTGCTGGCAAAATGCCTGCTGTCCTCAGTACAACTGGATCTGGCCACTAAAAACAATTTAGAAGTCACAACATTCATGTGAAAGATTCACAGTCATGTTGTGGCAATACTTGGGGTATATTTTTATACTCACAGATGTGAATGACTCTAAAATCTCGTTCCTCATCATCTGTACAGAAAATCCTGGTATCTGAGTTTGGTTAACATCTAGGATATAGCCATGTCAGTGTATTCATTCTTTACATGCCTAATTCTGCATGAAGTTCACAGACAATAACATCCAAAATATAAGTAATCATTCATCTTTCTATCACTCACCTCTTTCCTGCTACCTGGAGATACTGTTGGTCCTTCACTCACATAGAGTTGTTCAAACTGATTAGCACTGGCAAAAATAATCCCTGGTCCTCTTGACTAATTGACAAAAAGAGCACAACTGACTTCAGGCTACTGTCCAGAAGCAGTACAAGAAACGTTCATGATGTGAAATAGGAAATAGGTAATAGGAACGTATTCCAGCACACCACCAGATGTGTGTTGTTTCATAACAGTTTACCTGAGCATTCCCTGGGTTAGAGCATTAGTACCAGGAGCAAACAAATAAGTTTCTCCTATGCAGGTGAGGATGACGGGCAGAATCCTGAACCTTCTCAGGTACCTGTTTGGTGGTCAGCTGGGAGTATGTAGTATTTCTGCTGCAAGATTGTCAGACAATGCATGGAGTAATTACACAAGGTTTAAAATGTTGAGAGAGAATTCTAAATATAATTTTTAATATTTAGATAACCTCTGAACCTAATAAAGCTTTTCACCAAAATGAAATGTTATATGCAGACTCTTCTGTTAAAAAAAGCATATACTTCTACAGAAAGGCACCCAAAACCTGTGCTATTTGTGCTACCCTGTTTCTGTGGAAACTGTGTGTTGGAGTGGAATAGGAAAAAAACAGGGGGAGAGAATGAGAGGGGAAGTGTTTTTGGCTGAAGTCCCGTTGGCGAATCACATTTTGAGCTGGGGTAGCTCAGACAAGGAAGACTTTAATACAGAAGTGAAGGAAGTTTTCTTTCCTCCTCTCCTTAACTTGTGGTGAGGGAGGAGTCTGTTTCAACAGACACCATTCAAGAAGTTACAGAATCACAGAAAATTCTGAGTTGGAAGAGACCGACAGGGTCTCTTGCTTAAGCAATTTGTCTGGGTTTTCCCATGAATTTTACTCCTATCAAAGAGGTGATATTTGCAGATGTTTCATGCAACAATAGTTTTAGTCAACTGGTAATGTTATAGAGTAGCTACCTAAAACAGTAGAGCAAAGTTTGCTCTGAAATGAGCCTTCCATTGACAGACAGGTTGCACAGTCACTGCCCTTCAGAAAAGCACCATTGTGTCCTTGAAAGGACAGCCTCTCTTCCAAGACTGAAAGGACACCTTTTCATCTTCCTAGGGCTTCCAACACATGCATGTTTTTGATGAATTGCTATGAAAGATGGACGGCCTTGACTAATAAATTCAGTTCCTTATTTTCTTTTCCCTGATAACTGTTTCACTGACAGTCATACTGCTTTTTCCTAGAATAAAAGCCTTTATTTAAAATAATATCTAAATTGATATCTTAATATATTTTAATTCTTTTCTATTTTTAATCAGTATTTGCCTGATACCTGTGGGTATGGGTCAGGGTAAAAATTCTAACATGTTACACTTGTGATTGACGGCCTTATTCTGTAGAAATAGAAGGTGTGGAGGGGGGTCTGTTTCTACTACATAAACACAAAAAAATGACCAGGCTGTCATTCCAGACTGAGGCTCCAGGTTGGAGAGCCTGACATTTTCCTCTACGTGCTGCTACAGAAGACCAAACGGAAATGTGCAGCACACAATATTTTGTCCAAAGTTCAGCAGAGAATTCTGAACTGTTGCTGGAACAGATAAAGCAGTTTTCAAGAATGGAGATTCCGGAGAAAAAGTTAACTAAAAAAATTTTATTATCTTTTCAAATTCAGGTATAAGTGTGTACAGACTCAAGAATTTCAGAATAGTTTCCTACAGACAAAAGCTAAAGGGAAGGGCTAAACTCACATGTGCAGTAGTTGTACATTTTCAGGCCTCTGCATGGAGCAATGAACACCTACTTCATGCTCTGCTGCTGCTTTAGTTTCTTAGTAAGACATTAAAATCTATTCAAGTCTCCCTCTAATCTCTATGCATGGGAGTTAGCAGTCAAATATGAAGAGAGTTCACTGGAACAATTCAGGGAACCCTGCAGCCCTTTCTTTTTGTATGCCTGTAGTGTGTTATACTGTGTGTGAAAGCAGCAGGAAGAGAAAAGAGAAAAAAAGCAGAAAA